>CAIGQZ010001256.1:1718704-1739475 GCA_903798205.1 Danio tinwini | reverse complement strand
AATAATAATAATAATAATAATAATAATAATAATAATAATAATAATAATAATAATAATAATAATAATAATATAATAATAGTTGTTGTTGTTATTATTCCTAATGTAATAGCTATTTGATAGTTACTAATATAATACAGTCATTAATTGCATTGCTACATTATATGTTTTTGTTTATATACACTTCCTGACAAAAGTCTTGTCATCAATCCTAGCTGTAAGAGCAACAAATAATAACTTGACCTCTAGTTGATCATTTGGAAAAGTGGCAGAAGGTAAATTTTTTTGATGAATCATCTGTTGAAGTACATCCCAATCAGCACAAATACTGCAGTAGACCTATTAAAACACGCAAAGAACTAAGATTCTCACAAACATCAATCAAGTTTGGTGAAGGAAAAATCATGGTTTGAAGTTACATTCAGTATGGGGGTGTGCGAGAGATTTGCAGAGTGGATGGCAACATTGACAGCCTGAGGTATCCACACATTTATGCTGGCCATTACATTACAAACCACAAGAGATGGCAAGTTCTCCAGCAGGATTGCACTCCTTCTCATACTTCAACTTCCACATCAAAGTTTCTGAAAGCAAAAAAGGTCAAGGTGCTTCAGGATTGGCCAGCCCAATCACCAGATATGAACATTATTGAGCATGTCTGGGGTAAGATGAAGGAGGAGGGATTAAAGATGAATCCAAAGGATCTTGATGAAGTCTGGGAGTCCTGCAAGAACGCTTTCTTTGCCATTCCATATGACTATTAATAAGTTATTTGAGTCATTGCAGTCCTCCAAGCTCATGGGAGTCGTACACAATAATAATTCTTTTTCCACTGCACCATGACTTTATATTCTATACTGTACATTATTTCTGTTAAGTGACAATACTTTTTTCTAAGCAAAAACAGACATTACTGTTCTAAAAAAAATTATTAAAAAATCAAGGCATGATCATATTTTATTTTGGTGAAATAAGCATTCTAGGCCTTTGCCTTTTATATAAGCCACTTCTGATACCAAATGATCAACTAGAAAGTCAAGTTATTATTTGTTGTTCCTAAAACTTGGATAAGCGACAAGACTTTTGTTAGATAGTGTATTTATAACCGTTTTTCTTCTATTTGCATAAACAAGTCAGGGGTGCGTTTCCCAAAACCATCGTTAGCCAACTGGTCGCAAGTTCCAACATTACAAGCGGTTCGTTGATTTGCCAATTACCAATTCCATCGTTTTAACGAACATTCACAAACCGCATCTCAAACTTGAGCACTTGAAACTACACCTCTGGAGCTGTAGAATCATAGTTCCTGGCTGTGTGCTATTTCCACTATCCTCCCTATGCCCTATTCATTAAGAACATTCTAACATTCAAAGTTGGAATAATTAAAAGTAAAAAAGCATTAAGGTCATCTCTCTCAGGTGTAATTTGCTTTCAAAGTATTTTTGTAAGCAAAGTGTTTACAATTGTGCTCCCTTCGCAGTGCACTTTGAAAACATTGATATCATTTTGGACACAGCCTCAATGCGGAATTTATGATACGTCTCCAAATCTTGTGAAAAAAAAAACATAGCATACGTTAATCATTTTATTTTATAGTGGGTTATTTATTAAGTATCTGTACTGTATATGACATGGGCCTGTTGGTTAGAACTTTCTGCTGTGGTTTGCATGTGTCAAATTGTAAAAGTAGACTTACATTTTTTTTAAATAAATTAACAATATTCTACATAATAATAATAATAATAATAATAATAATAATAATAATAATAATCATCTTTATCATCATCATCATCATCATCATTATTAAAGTAAATATATTTATAATAAATAGCCTCATTATTTATTTATTTATATGCTTTATATATGATATTAGAATAGTGTTGGCTTTTGTAAGTGATTTTATGTTTTAGAATAGAATATGTAATGTTCAACTTCTCAATAATATTAGTAAAGCAAACATGGGCTCTATATGTGCCATTTACATATATTTCAATTAATATGGAAAACGAGTGCATGTTTTTAGCAAAACTAATATTGGATTTTATTTTAAATACGTGTTTGTGTAAAACAGTATAATTTGCACAAAGAAATGATGGGGTTGTTCTCTAAAGAAGTTACTCCACCCCGTTTAGAGCATCATTATGGGCATTTTACGTTATAACTAACGTGGTTCAAGCAATGGATCTGCGACAGAGAAACTAGGGGTTTTGGGAAACATTCGTCACTACATTGTTCTTTTCCCAAACGATGTATGGTACTATGATAGTACAGCTGTGAGCTACATCGTTGTTTGGAAAACGCACCCCTTGTCAGCTTTATTTCCCTGTCACTTGTATGCAATACAATTTGTTTCAAAGAAACTTCACATTATTAAACAGGAAAATAGCAGCAAATGTGAGATAAATTCTGCTATAATGTAACTAAAAAGACAATAGCACCATTATTCAGCTCCAGCCACCTTAGAATTGGTTTATTTTATTAACTTTGTAAACTTAGTCAATCAAAAAATGAATCAATTAACAAAAAAGTTCATAAACAGAGTTTTTTAATGGATTTACACTCTTCAATACTCTTGATTTTTGAAAAAGACGTAAATAAATGTCCAGTTTAAGTAATTTCTATAAATCTTTTGAGTTTTTGTAATTGTACAATTCAATACACTGCATTCGCACTCTAAAATGTTGGGTCAAATATAATAATAAAAAAAAATACATTTTTGATAAATTACACTTATTAACACAACATTGAGTTTTTCTATATTTGACCCAACATTGGATTAGAACAACACAGCATTTTAAAAAATGCATAATATCCTAATACACTAAATTTAACATTAATTTTAAATAAATTTAAAAACTTAAATGTAACATACATTTAAATTTGGGGGATGGGTGGGGGGTGTAAATGACAGTGCACAACTGATTTTGGTTACAACACAAACCACTGTAAAGAAAATGACAAATGGTCATGATAACAAATGATTTTATGTTACTTTAACTTTGTTTAATATGTTAAACTACATTTTTTAGCTAACCCAAAGTTTAAGACAATTATTTTACTCAGCTTCACTGATTTAAGTTGAGATGACTAGAAATGTTTATTTTAGGACCGTAGCCAGCCTGGTAAAAGGGGTGGTTCTTTTTTCTCAAAAAGTAGACAATTTTTAAGTTATACGTCAAATTTTTTATTTAATTTTGAGATTTAACTACTGCAATTTGGTGACAATTTAAGCTCTATTTTTAGCTAAATTAGCTTGTTGGATGGTTAGCAAAACCACATTTTTGATGTACCAAATATATTTCCTTAAGGTTTATAATAAAGAAATGTGAAATAATACTTATTTTATTATATCAAATATCATTATAAAAAATTGTAATCTGTTGTCATTTATTAGACAAATTACGGAATTTTAAGTTCAGAATAGTCAGAACTTGTCCATTTAAATAATACAAAATTAAAACATAATAATAATAATAATGTAGAGCTTCACAATTTTTATAGCCTCTCTTGTAAAAAAAAGTACAATTGAAAATTCATGAATAACAACAATAGCCAAAATAGTATTAAAATGAATTTTAAAATGGTCCGCTTTTGGTTTCACAAATTTTTATTGGTCATTTTTTGTTTCAAGTAAAAGGTCCAAGATTTAAAATAAAAGTTACTTGTAAAATGTTTTCTCTATTTAAAAACAATACAGCAGCGAAAGAGGACTTCCCTTACTGTATATCAGATAATTGTCGCATATCATGGATCATGAAAAATAACAGTTTGCATTGGCCAAAACTGATTGGCTGAAGTCACACTGAAGCAACAGCCGACAGAGGATTCTGCTTGGTCTTAAATCGTTTTTCGGTGAGTTATTTTCACTATCAACTTAGGCAGTGGCGGATCTAGTTATTTTTAAAGGCAGGGGCCATGGTAGGGCCACAGTTTACAGAGGGGGGCCAAGTTATTCAATAGGTGCTTGGCTTGCACTATATGTTTAGAACATATAACTCTTTTTTTCTATTAATATGTATATTAATATATAAAGGCCTATCATATCTTTTCATGGGCTTAATTTTACATCTGCAAATAGCAGAGATATCAGAAAATCATAATTTTACCTGCGGTGTTTCTTTGAGACATAAAATAATTGCGTCAACAAATATGGGAGACTGGGGAGTGTTGTAACATGGGGTTTGTTAACATTGATCAGTTTAGCAGTCAGAAACAACATATTCATCTATATCTTACACTCCAATATCCCTTTTAAGCTTACAGGAGAAATTGCACGTGTCTTTGAGCAAGATTGTGTGTTTTTTTGTTTTTTTTAGAAACTGATTCTCATGACAAACAAATATTTTTCCTCGAGCATTCATTAGATGATGACAAACTTACTTGCATAATCAAAAGAAGCTGTTTCATTAGTTTAGTTTTATGCTAAGCACTCAAGCTAACTTCAATCACACATGCTTAAAGTAACTATGTTATAGCTGGTGCACTTTGGTACATTACTCTTTTTTTTTGCAGCGTGGCTAGGCAATGAAAGCAGTTTCCCTGCAGAAATCTGTCAGTTGTTGTTGGTTCTGGATGCACAGACTCTTCATCTGGGGCAGCCATCTACCTTTGCCAGAAATTGGCACAATTTTTAAACTGACTGAACACTTGAAAAGAAAATGTACACTATTCCTGTAAACTCACACAATTTAGCAATGTCTTATATAAGTTTAAAGTTACAAAATAAATACACTCTATACCACAAATGCACAAACACAGATACACACGCTTGTATACATGGTTTACAGGGACTCTCCATATGCATAATGTATTTTATACAGTAACACTTCTAATATGGCCCTGCTCCAGGAAACCTGTGGCAAACATTGAATTTGAGAAGAAGGGGGAAAAATTATTATTGTTACAGGGATAATTCACCCAAAACTGAAAATTGCCATCATTTACTCAACCTTCACTTGTTCCAAACATGTTTGACTTTCTTTCTTCTGTTGAACACAAAAAAAATATTTTAAAGCAAGCTGGAAACCTGTAACTATTGACTTCCATATTATTTGTTTTTCCTACTAAATCAATGGTTACAGGTTCCCCTTTGGGAGGGGAACTTCAATGCTATGTGGAAAAACTTCCACTATGGGGGGGATTTCATTCAGAAAGCCAATCATCTGAAAGAGTATGTAAATGGGCCAATGAAATGCCAATGAATTGGCAGCTTCAGCTTGCGCACCTGATGCTTGTTGCAATTAATTTGGCAATAAGAGCACAGCACGCGCAAAGCCAAAGCATCATTTTCACTTCAGAGACTTCAACAGCCTTCTGAGAGAGTCGATGAGGGTTCCTCCAGCTGAGTTTCAGACAGAGAGTGAACGAGTGTGAGACATGCAGCGGCAGACATTCGAGCTGGGTTTCTCCCTTGCCTGGCGTCCTTTGGGTCCGGTCCTCCAAAGCGGTATGTATTGTTGCGAATTTCCTAAAAGAGCATTGCGTCTTTTTCAAGACGTCGCTCCGACTGTGCGTTTCTGGATGCGGTGGTTTCCTGTCCTCGGATGATGGGCACGAGCACTGCGTTTTATGTCTGGGGGTCCAGGATGTTAATGCGGTGCTCGCGGGCAGTGCATGCCATCACATGCCATCACTGTGGTATGTCTGTTACGCAGTTAAAATCTCGGTTAGCTCTTGCAAAAGGGCCACCCACCCCAGTTGTCCCCCGCTCCGCGAGGGGCACTCGGGCAGATCTTAGGATTACAGTGGGAGTAAATCTGCCGCCCTCGGGCTTGCGGACCTCTCGCTCCTCTACGCTCTTCATCCAAGCTTCGAGTGAGAGAAGCGCTCCATCCTCCGATGGCCTCCCTCTCACTTGATGACACCGAGGCTCAGTCCACCGCTGCATCGGAGGTTGGGCTGTCATGGTCTGAAGGATTTCCCCCCCTCTGCTCCGAGCGAGTGCGGCGACGGCCAATCTTGAAACAGACATGATAACCGTGCTTTCCCGAGCTGTTTCGGTCGTGGGTCTGGAGATGGTTTATCCCCCAACCCCGCGGCCGGACCGACTAGATGGGTGTATGTGGAGGATTAAAAGGCAAGACCTTCTAGCCTCCCATCCCTTTCTTCCCGGAAGTGCACAGTGGGCTCACGCAGTCTTGAGGGCACCTTTCTCTGCCTGATCTGCGTGCGCCTCCGCCTTACCACCTTTGATGGTGGAGCAGCCAGGGAGTACGAGTCGATTCCCCAGATTGAGAGTGCCATCACGGGCCCGCGTGGTGCCTCCTTCTGCTGGAGTCAGCCTTATCTCCTGTCCAAGGCATGTTGGTCTTCTGCCTTCAGAGACAGAGCCCACACAGGGCCAGGCTGCTTCCACCCTGCACGCTAGGGTCTATACATGCGCGCTGGCTCAGCTGCACGAGGGTAGTTCTGACCCAGGCTTGTTACAAGCCCCGCACCGCACTCGACTGAGCTCAAGTCCGTTGCGTGTGCCCTGGGAAGGACAATGGCCACTTTAGTGGTCCAGGAGTGCTACATCGGGCTAAACCTGGCAAAAATATGCGCGGAGTCGACAAAGTTAACTTTCTTGACTACCCCATATACCAGTCTGGTCTGTTCGGCGACAGCGTTGGTGGATTCACCCAGGAATTCACGTTGGTGCAGTCAGATACGATGGACCATCCATCAGCGGGGATGTAGACCGTCCCACCCCCCCACCCCCCGCCGAACAATCCACATCCACTGCTTGTCGCTGAGAGCACCTGTCTATGAGTGCCACTCCCCATCCCAGGGTGCCGTTAAGTCCAGTTAGCGGACTGCAAAGCGCTCCTAAGACGGGCCATCCGGAGAAGAGGGAATCTGCTCTCTCCCCGCTGGGGGGCCGGGCTCCTCAGAGAGAGAGAGCATTTTTCCCTTCCCTGGATGTGATAGCCTGAATACGGCCAGTCTGGGACGCGATGAAAAGCCTTCCAGCTCGCAGCATCGGCGCACTTCGCCAGTGGCTCACGAGATCTGGGAGGACAGTCTCCTTTCTCTCACATCTCCAGCCCTCCCCTCCGGAGTCTGGGTGTAAGGTGAGAGTGAATCTCTCACCTCCAGCTCTTCTGCGGGACAACAGCGCTCCTCGAATCAGCACTCCCACTCTGTGCAGCCCCACTGCTGGTATGTCAGCGATTGTAGCAGTGAGTCCATTAGCGAGGGCTTTGCCTGCCTGGTTAGCGCGGCCCAGCCCTTTGCGGTGGCTCATACGCACGATCAGACTCGGCTACGCGATTCAGTTCATGAACGACCTCGCAGGTTAACGGGGGTGTTTCTCACCAGGGTTAGCCCTGTGCCCCCCCCCCTGTCTTGCGAGAGAAGATTGCTGTCCTCCTGGTGAAGGATGCAATCTAACCGATCCCTCCAGCCGAGATGGAGAGCGGGTTTACAGACTGTACTTCATCGTTCCTAAAAGAGCGGTGGGCTATAGCCAATCCTAGATCTGCGCATTTTGAACCAATGTCTGCTCAAGCTGCCGTTCAAAATGCTGACGCAGAAGCCCATCCTCCGGTGCGTTCATCCTCGGTATTGGTCTGCAGCAATAGACCTGAAGGACGCGTACTTTATGTCTCCATACTCCACGCCACCGTCAGTTTTTTTCGGTCTGCGTCAAGGCGAGCCTAGCAGTACAAGTCCTCCCCTTTGGGCTCTCTCTGTCTCTGTGGGTCTTCACCAAGCTCGCGGAGGGTGCCCTAGCGCCCTTTTGGCTCGAGGGCATCCGCATACTTCATTATCTCGGCGACTGGCTAATTTTTGGCCCATTCAGGACAAGGTGCACCAGAACCTCCACCTATTAGGGTTTTAGGTCAACCAAGATAAGAGCAAACTCGCTCCCGTGCAGAGGATCTCTTTTCTCGGGTTGGAGCTGGACTCGGTCACCATGACAGCGCGCCTCTCCGGAGAGCGCACTTAGCTAATGCTGAACTGTCTGAAAGAGTTCGACAGCAAAATAATGGTCCCACTGAAATTTTTTCAGAGGCTCCTAGGGCATATGACATCCGCTCAGATTACTCCATATGAGACCATTTCAGCACTGGCTTCACGATCGAGTCTGTGCGCCGTGCCCTCAGCCCCTGGAACGACCCCTCGTTCCTACAGGCCTGAGTGCCTTTAGGACAGGCGTCCAGACATATTGTCGTTTTGACAGATGCTTCCAGCACTGGCTGGGGGGCCGTGTGTTGCGGGCCTGTGGAAAGGAACCCAGTTGCATTGGCATATCAATCGCCTAGAGCTGTTGGCAGTGTTCCTCGCTCTCTGAAGCGGTGGCGTAAATCAACTGTATGGGGGGTATCCACTCTCGCCGCATGTCTGAGCTCGCTCGCCATCTGCTCCCCCCGAGTCATACGCGGTGCAATCGCTGCATTCCATTTTTCCCCACCGAGCTTACCGTGCAGCCCATGTGCTCTCAAGGCTGTTTTACCTGGGGAAATGGAGACTCCACCCCCGACTGGCCAGCTGTTATGGGCTGCGCCTTTCTCTCTCTAAAGGCTGATTTATACTTCTGCGTCAAGCGCACGCGTATGCTACGGTGCAGCCTACGTGTGGACGCATAGCCCCTCGTTGTAACCGTTGGCGACGTTGACGCGCACCTCTCAAAAAATGTAACGCGTACGCGTATCGCAAGCTCTGTGATTGGTCGGCTTGGAAGCGCTGACGATTGTGGGCGGAGGTGAGAGCAGCGCGCCTGATGCAGCGAGTGTTTACAAGTGTGGAGTCCTGTGAAGGAGCTCCGGATGGAGACTGATGGATTTTTTGTGTTTACCTTATGATTGAAGTGGTTGCACGTCCGCCGGTTCCAGCCTTAAAAATAAGCGATTTTGAGCCACATGTACATTAAGGAAGTGTTCAGAAAAAACAGAACACCAGCGAAGAAACTCGACACAGAGAAACATAAACACCTACTGCCAGCTAGTGTTTCGGAAGTGTATTGCAGAAAAAACAGAAACAGCACGCAGAAGTATAAATGCACAGCTACGCACAAGGCATACGCCATGGGTTACGGCGATCACATGACACAGAAGTATAAACCAGGCTTAACTCAGAGATTCGTGCGCTCTTGCTTGAGTTTCTAACTTGGCAAACCCTGCGAAGTCCACTGGCTACACAGTTGGCCCCGGGGTGTGCGTAATATGCATTTCTCCAGTGAGCCTACTCGCACAGATACTGTGTAAAGTGAGGGAGGTTGAGGAACAGCTCTTGTATTGCGCCACTCTTGCCCAATCCGTCCGTTTTAAAAGCAAACCATACGGCAAGCAACATTGTAACAATTTTAATCCCTGTTTCGGAAAAAAAGCTGTCGATTTGCAGGGATGAAAGCACTGGTCATAAAAGAAAAATAGCTGAAGTAACAGGTATCACCGGCATTTGAATTGAATTCGCCATGAATTAAAGCACATCTTTATGTCCGAGCTTTGATATAAAACAGCAATGACAGGGGAGGGGCACACCAGGGGCTAAACCGATTTAAACAGAGGCCGGTGCCCCTTGGGCCCCACCCCTATAGAGCTTCACAATTTTATATAGCCTCTCTTGTAAAAAAAAAGTATATTTGAAAATTCATGAATAACAACAGCCAAAATAGCATTCAAATTCATTTTAATATGTGATCATATGATTGCAAATTTTTTTTTTTTTCAAGAATTAGGTCCAAGATTTAGAATAAAAATTACTTGTAAAATGTTTTCTCTATTTAAAAACAATACAGTATCGAAAGAGGACTTCACTTATATCAGATTGTATGTTTCCTTGCACAGCTGGATGTTAAAAAATGAAATCATGAAATCATGAAAAATAATTGTTTGCATTAGTCAAAACCGATTGTCACACTCAGTGTTGGGGAGGTTACTTTGGAAATGTAATAGATTACAGATAGATATGTATAGATTACAAATTACCCTATTTAAAATGTAATAAGTAGTGTACCTTTTCAATTACTTTATAAAAGTAAAGTAACTGATTACATCTGATTACTTTTTGAGCTTACTTTTAAGTTTCTAATGAATATTTTCAACTAAAAAGTTTTCAAGCATTTATACCAAGCAGGTGGGACCTTACAGTAGCTCTATTTACTGTTAGAATTTCAAAATCTTTCATCACTTAAATTAAGATATTAATTTAATTTTAAAGTACAGCCACCACAAAACCAGACCTTATAACAAAAAAAATGTTTACTGTTGTTACAAAATCTAAATTTTAGTTAGTTGTGTAGGGTGATTTTGTGGCATTTGCAATAAAAAATACATCTTAGCTAATTTAGCAATTTTTATTTTTAAATCGAAGCAACTTAAATCCATGTCAATCACATCTTAGTGATCAATAAAACTGTCAATGAAACATATGAGGCATAATTGTTCAATTAAATTATTTAATGCAGATAGAACGCAGAAACAAATTATAGTATATAACAGCAAAAACTAAAAATCCAATAAAACCAGGTGTTACACATTTAAAATACTATAGTCATTTATAGCAAAGGGAATTATTTAGGAATGAGCATTATATAGTATATACTGTATATTTACAACATCTTTCCATCAAGTAAATTTCTCGTGTTAGCCTAATCAGGGACACCGACCAACACAGACCAGAGCGAGAGGTGGCAGTAACACACCAAAAGAAGAAATCGTCATTCTCATATGGATTCATTTTCCTCGGCTAGACAGCGGCCTCACAGCTCTGTGAATGTTGATGCCATTACTTATTGATCTGTGATCAGTAAATGTAGCTTTTGTGGACGTTACTGCGCTACTTGAGTAATAAAACAGCTTCGTTACTGAAAAGCTTTTTGATTTATAAAGTAGCAACGCTACCGCCACGCTACAGAGAAATGTAGTTAAGCTACTAGCGTCATTACTGGTAGAATTTTTTTTTTGATTCAGCCCTATTTGTAATCTTTAACATTTTCATAAGTAACTGAAATTTAATTACACATTTTTTTCTCTTTAACTCTTACAAATTACTATTACATTTATTTTGTAATTAAATTATGTAACTCCGTTACACGTAACTAGTTACTCCCCAACACTAGTCACACTGAAGCGACAGCCGAGGATTTCTCTAGGTCTTAAATCCTTTTTTGATGAGTTAATTTTAACTATCAAAATGGGACAAATCTTATGTTTGCGACAAATTCTGGACCTTTGTCAGTGAGGGGTGGGTCTTTCGAACCACCCAAACCCCCTGCCTACGTGCCTGATTTGATGCAACTAAAAAGTTAAGGAAGGAAAAAACTTTAACTTACAATTGATATACAGTATTTAGAATGATTATTATACTTGTCTTACATTTGTTCGTAATTTTTAAGCAAGCATATTGGCATTTTCATAATTTGTCTAGCTTCTAATAAGCAACAGATGGATTGATTCCAAAATAATTTTGATTGCACACAGATTTGAATGCCAGTACCATAAATGTTAATAAGTATGTTGATTCGGTTATCCTGCTGTCAGTGAGACCATCAGAACAGACTTGCTATCTATATTTGGACTGCAGATTGCCAGCTATAGGAACCTCTGTTAAAAGCAATGAGTCATACTAATTGCAACCTGTTCCAGCACAAAGCAAAATCAACTCTTATTTATTTGCCACTTAACATATTTTTTTCTCCATACAGCATTTAAGAGAAATTCCTCTGGAGTGTGGGCTCAAGTGTTCTGCTAAAGGGATTAACGATAATGGAATAGAATTGTTATAATGTCTCTTTTGTTCATTTATAATTACTGACATTAACCAAATAAGCAAATCCCGGCACCAAGCTGTCAGTCAAGAATGCCTTCATTTGATTATTTGTTTAATGACTGTTAAAATTCTAGTCAGTTCATTAGTGTGCGGCGTAGCATTTGTACAAGTGCCAGGTAACATTATGACTTGAGAATCCTCTGCCCTTTTATAACATTCACACTAATGAATGTTTCAAGAGCCAAATCAAACATAAAACATGCCTGGGATAACACACTCACACACACATACTGACTGCAATTCTCACTTTCTGGAATTTCAGTCCATGCTGTAGGTCTGATTGTTGCTCGTCCCTGGTTATGCTTTACCTCACGCCTTCTGCTTCATTTAGTTATTGATTCAGATGTTGGCCTGCAGAACGTTTCAGAAACTCTGTTATTTCACAAAACGTAATTTAAAGCAACCCAGGCGATGCATAATAACTCTGCTTAATGCTCTCGTGGATGGTGGTTGAAACATTGAAGTGAAATGATCTGATTAGACTTAAACGGTCAAATGGGATCTGAGGTTCTGTTAAATGGTGTCCCATTCATCATGGTCTTGATAGGTTTATAGTCTACTTATGGTCTCGATAGCCTAATACAGGACGTAAAGGGATAGTTCACCCAAAAATGAAAATGTTAATTCATATACCTTGAGGAATACCAAGATGCAACATCTTTTCTTCAGCAGAAATTAGAAAGAAGATTGTTAGCTGATGCAAGTCCTTGCTGATTTACAAAAACAAGTCAACGGCTATGGCACCTTGTGAGTCGAAAAAAATTAGGGTGCACTGTTGTTATGTGATCGGGTGGTGCGGTGGTGCAGTGGGTAGTGCTGTCGTCTCACAGCAAGAAGGTCGCTGGTTCGAGCCTCGGCTGGGTCAGTTGGCATTTCTGTGTGGAGTTTGCATGTACTCCCTGTGTTTGCATGAGTTTCCTCCGGGTGCTCTGGTTTCCCCTCACAAGTCCTATAGGTGAATTGGGTAAGCTAAATTGTCCATTGAGTATGTGTGTGAATGGGAGTGTATGAGCGTTTCCCATTGATGGGTTGCAGCTGGAAGGACATTCGCTGTGTAAAACATATACTGGATAAGTTGGCGGTTCATTCTGCTGTGGCGACCCCAAATTAATAAAGGGACTAAAAAGAAAATGAATGAATGAATGTAGTTATATAAAGTGAAATGATTAAGACATTATAACAAATTCAATTCCCTAGGATTGGTAAATGGTCCTCAGTGTCTTGACTACAGTCTAAAGCACAAGCTTCATGTCACATATCAAATGCTGGAAATCTTTAAAAAGTCAATCTTTTTGATTAAGGGTGCTTTCACACTTTGTTCAATTGTCTGGACCGAACCCAAGTCAGATTGTCCCCCCTTGCCACCTTCTCGGCTGGTTTGTGTTCACACCATCTTTTTTTCCTTCTGAACCCCGGTCTGCTTGCTTTATCTAGCTGCTGTTTTGTTTACAGCTGTTGCTAGGTGACGGCCACGAAAGCAAAGCTCCAAAATGGAGATGTCCACATGTCATGGTCATTCTGCAATTACTAAATCTTTTGATTTTGTTACCAAAACCAAAATACAGAGAGCCACTTACATCTATCTGCCGCAAAAAAACATTAAAAAACGTTCAGAACATCACGCAATGTCTGCAGCCGATTTTGGAGGAGCTAAACAGACATTAACACTGTTTGCACTGGGTCAGTCGCGCTTGTCACCAAGGTAGGTGATACACAGACATACACACATGAATGAACGTTATGAAAACTAAAGTTTGTTGTACAGTTCATGTACTATTTGGTACGATTGCATTCATATCAGAAGTGAACTGTAACAAAGTTCGCACAAACCGTACCCCTGACCACCTCTTTCAGGTGAAATAGAGTATGGTTCACGGGTGCATATCTGAAATCAGAAGACACGTTCTGACTAGCTAAACGTACCATACTTTGACATCAAACGAACCCGGTTGTGGACCAAAAGTACTAGTGTAAAAACACCCTAAGAAGCTAACATTTAAAGTCTTGCTTTCTTATGGGTTTAGCAAAAGGTAACCATTTCCAAATAATGTTCAAGCCGATGGTTTCGTTAAACAATAAATGCAATAATCTTAAATGGCTGCATTTAAAGGCTCAAATGTTGCCTTTCGGAGGTAGAATTCCAATGCAAAAAGGCATCAAAACACGTCTGAATCGTAATTTTGCTAACTTCAGGTCTTCAGAGATACCCTCTTCTGATCAAATTTTGAAGGCAGCCAATGTGTCTTTCCAGCATGATCTCACAGCAATTCGTAACTTTTTGATTTAGTGGCTAATTTGTATGAATTTGTACAATCTCATTTGTAAAATTTTGTACGATTTGCTCATCCCCTGATTACAACTGGGTTTAGGGACAGGGTTGGGTGCCACGCCTCCTTTTTAAAATGGTACCTTTTTGTACGATTTAACACATTTGCCACTAAACTGACATGAGGATCTATCCCCGTGAGATAAGTCTGGTCTTTTACTCAAAAAAAAATTTTTTTTGGAGAACTTTATTGTTATATAATCAATCCACTTAAATTTGTAAAAATTATTAGGTTAACTTAATCGTTTTGTGTTAAAACAACATGAAGTAATTGTGTGTAAATTGTTTTTGCATTTTTCAGTGTTGGCTGCCTTTGAAATCCCAGAATTCGGACTGTTACTTTGACAGTTGAGCTAAAAGAATAAATACATATGTTGTCTCAAAGTGCCACTTTTGTGTGTTGTCTTGTATGTAAATTTAATTTTTTGTTTTTACTGTTTTCTAGTTTTGATGGCATTTTTATTGAGAATTTTGTATTCTAGTTAGCCAATATTCCCTCAGCTATTGCCAAAATTCTCTTTGTTGTCTTGTTTATGATTAAATTGTTATGCTGTCTCAGAGATGTCTGAAATCATTTTTACGAGGTGCATTCAAGCACAAATGCTGCAGCATATAGATGTGTCCTGCATGCATAAGATTCAGTATCCCACAATCCTGTGCATTCCGTTTCTGTCAGTTGAAAAAAAAAAATGTAATGACATCTCAAAGCACTTCTTGATTGTCATTTTATGTGTAATTGTATGTTTTTGACCAACCTTTCCCACTTTTGTTACTCATGTATAAGAAAATATTTCTTTAGTTATCACTAGGCCCACACTAAATCTGCATGCACAGAAATCTGCTGATTTACATACATTTTTAACTCATCATTGAGTGTATTAAGTTATTTAAATGTGTGTAAATATTTATTCAGTTTTGGTCCCACTTTATATTAAGGGACCTTAACTACTGTCTACTTGCAAAAATAAAAATAAATAGAATGTACTTACTTTGTTCATAATGTATTGCAGAACTCTTCTTCTGCGCTTAAGGGTGGGATACAGATAAGGTTAGGAAAAGGTTTGTTAGGTTAGGTTATGGTAGGTTTAATGGTGGGTTACGGTATAAAGAATTGTCAACAGTGTAATTACAAACACAATTGTAGAAATTAATTGCAGATATAATTACATGCAGGTATTTAATCAATTATAATTACATATATTTGTACAATAATGTGCCAATGTTTATGATTTATTTACAGTACAGTTTGTAAAGTAATATTTTCAGCAGATACTTAAAATAAAACTCTGCACAGAAGCCTGAAATCTGTTTTATGTCTTTATGCAGAAATGCTGGCAACAAGTCAGCATCCATATAAGCTTTCAGATGCAGCCAATGTATCTTCAGGAGCCACGACTTTTAATTTAATTAATTTGTTATTAATTGTTTACATTAGGTTGTCGAAATTCCAGCAGCCACTGACTTGCAATTTGTTATCAAATCCTTTAATGTTTTTTTTCCATTGCTGGATGAACTATTTCTTTAAAAATCACAACTGGGAATGTAAAACAATTTACAGTTGAGATGTAGCCTCTTCAGAATCAGATCATGGCAATTATTATCACTAGACCGACTCTTCAACTTCAACCAACTTTTATCACAGAAATCCAGGATTTCAGGACTTCAAACGGTGGCATTTAAGCCCTCGGTAATATTAACACAAACCATATGTCAACTATAGTGGACGCAAATGAACTGCTGGTCTTCAGAAGGCAGACACTTTATGTGATACTTCAGTATTATCACTGAGGAGGACACGGGCGTTTATGAACGAAAGGAGGCAGATGAGTGAGTCAGAGGAAAAGGAAATGATTGTAAATCCATTCAGAACTTCGGGATTCTCTTTTCAACAGGAAAAAGAGCGTTTTATTCCCGTCGTCCTGTGGCACATCCTCTTGCAGAGACGCTTCTCTGGGTTTCACCTGAATCTGAGGTGCTTCTGTTCGCTTTATTAAATGACATCAGAAAACACGCAGGTTTGCTAGAATATCTAAAACCCCGGAGGACTGGAAACCTGGAAATGAAGAGAGATTTTACGTTTTTCTGTCGGATTTGGATTGGGATTCCCTTCTTCTCAGGTGAGAACGCATTTTCCTAAACACTTCGAAGTTTGTTGTCATAATGAAACGCGGCAAAATTTAAACTCCTTGTTTCATTAAAAAAGAGGCAATGGCAGAACACTCACTTCATGAACAACTAGCTACCAAAACTGATAGAGCGCGGAAGCTTTGCATTAATCTGACCGTCTGAATTTTGTCGCCTTTTAAAATGTTTTAATGAAAGTTTGTAGGGAGCATTTCCCGAGTTGCTTAAGTTGTTAGCTACTTCTGCAAAAGTTTTCTTTTGTATACCTTTTCTTTCTTGATTATTGTGCCTCATATCCTCTTATATCAGTAGGCTAATTTATTAACACCAGTCATGACCACCAAATTAGGCTGCACAATTTGCACCAAAATCTTGAAATTAATGAATCGACGACAGTAGTGTAACTACTCACCCATAAGATTTATAATTCTTGCATGAGGTTTAAAACAGAGTCCATGAAATATATGTATAGCCTATGTACGTTTAGTTTTATTTGACTTTACTTTCTTTCCTTAGGCTATATCTCACGACTGGTTGCCTTTAGTTAGGCTATGCATAATCCATTACAATTAACGCACTGCTGTTCTCCTTCACATAAGCAATCATTGCAGTGTCTGCAGTTTAATTGACTTTTCCCCCAACGAAAGTATATGACATACATCACTAGAGGGAGCCTTGTCGTTATACATGAAAGGTGAATGCCTCTTGTTAATTGGTATTACTAATGGGATGGAATAAAAACTCCAGTGTAAAGCTACACAGTCTGCAAATGTAGTCAGACACAGTTTTAATAAAGCAGTTGAGTTGCATGAGCTGAGAAAGCTGTGATCCAAATATGCTTATAAAGAAGCCACGATGACCGATCATTGAATAACTTTCTTTTGTGGCAGATGCAAAATCATGTTTTGACCTTAATCTTCATGCTATTTCCTGATGTTTTCTGTTATCGATATCCCGCATATTATTATTTTTTGCTGTGGTATTTCTTATGTACACAGTATTATTCCAACAGAACACCTCTGAAACCAGACCCTCAGTCAGGGGGTGCAGTATCAGCCAATCATAATACTGAGCTGTTTGAGACAGCAGAAACCCACTTTTCTCTGCACTGCACTGCTCTCACAATTCCCTGTTTCATGCTAGTGGTGAAGAAAGAAGTTCATTTTGCTGTGAATCCCAAATGAAGAGATACCCAAGAGTCTCAGCCAGTGCAGGTGTCATATATTGAGATCAGAAGGGCTGTAAAACTAATTCTTCCAGCGTGTTGGCAGGTTACACATCAAATAGTAGCACCTTGGGTGAAGACTTTGGCAAAAGGATGAGATTTTTCTCAATGCTAGGAATCTACAGCTATAAGAACCGCACTTATAGATGTCTTTATTAAAACACTGCACAAAATCAAAACCACATGGCAGCTTGGTGTCCCTGTGTTTGACTGCTTCGTCATAACAAGTGCTACAGTATATTCAGTGCAAAAATGTTAGAATACCTTTAAGCAGCATAGCTTTCCAAATTATCTACTTTTTTCCAGGATACATTTTGAAGCTAGTTTGAAGAGCAGAATTTAAATTAATGGTCAACTGCATCTGAATGTGTCAAGTGTTTTTATGAATGTGAATGTGTTATTATGTAACAGCATGAGGAGCTCTTTTGGCTGCAACGGCGCCTGCTAGGCAGTATCTGTAGTGTCTCGTATAATAGACAGTAAATACTGTCTGGAGATTCTACTGATTAAACTCCATTACTGTGTTGGCGGAAACAAATATCTCATCGTTAGGTCTTCAGAATGTTCGTAATTTGAAATATGACTGGAGCAGAATGCTGTAAAGTGTGATTGTAAAACCATATTTCAAAACTCAGAAGATGATTTTAACATTTCAAGTCAGAGTTCACACGTTTAGCAATGTGTTTTACATTAGCTGGGCAAATTGTCTTATACTGTGTATATGGCTGGGTTTTGAATTCTCAACCAATTCTGATCTATCTGGTTATTATGAGAGCAGTAAAATTTAAAATATATATCATTACAGTTTTTGTGTGTGTGTATATTATATATAGGGCTAGCACTATAAACTTAAACCTTCAGTTCTACACAGCAGTATGTTTATCTATAAAGTTGGTGCTACAGACAAGAATGATATTCCATGGAAATGTCAACCATGCCATGAAAAAAAAACTTAAGTTTTCACCAAAATAGTAAAACTCTTTCTAGGATTTTTGTGTAGGCTTGTATTTGACAGTACTCTAAAAATAATAAAAAAATGTCTCTGTGTTTTCAAACAATAATATTTGAGTTACCAAAGTCACACAAGTGCCAATTTCACATATATCACATCCATAACAAAGAGGTGTCACATGCTAAATGAAGTTTTTCTCTCATAAATGCCAAAATGTAAAATAAAATCAATCAGTTTTGTCCTACAGTGAGCAACTCAAATCCTTTTGATTAGCATTATTTCTTTTGGGTTGAGCGGTTTACTTCACAGAATTTCTACAAAGTATGTTGTATACTGTGAACTCTTATACCTTTTTGGTCACATCCATAATGCATGTTTATTTTCCTCATTTAAATATAAAATATGTTTACAGATTGATATTTTCCTGATCCCATAACTCTGTGGTTAGTTGTTTTGGGTAATATAAACAAATGTTTCAGTATAATGTTAACAACTGCTTTCTTGGTGAATTTATGTTTAAATTTTTTACTACACGTGTTACATCCATAAAACTAGAATTGCTCGATACCTAAAATCACATTTTCAATCTTGAGGAGAGATAGGCTAACATTTATCTGCACCAGCTGAATTGGGGGTTTTGCTTTGGCAGATTATTAAAATACTGACAGAGGGACCAAACATAGTAATATTTGTTGGTGGATTCTTTTTTCTTTCTTCTTTTTTCTGCAGTAGTTTAGACTCTGAAAAGCTACAGTAGAGTTTTTCTGTTTTTACATGTTTGTTTCTTTTGGCAAATTGCAGAGAAACTAATAGTGGGTCAAATTTTGACCTAACATAAAAGGAGTGC
Organism: Danio tinwini; assembly: GCA_903798205.1. Taxonomy (NCBI): domain Eukaryota; kingdom Metazoa; phylum Chordata; class Actinopteri; order Cypriniformes; family Danionidae; genus Danio; species Danio tinwini. The sequence goes on along the minus strand of CAIGQZ010001256.1, from coordinate 1,720,250 downwards.
CATTTGAACACAGCAGGGGGTTAATTACTTAAGAAAATAAAAAATACTACTGTTGAATTTCTAGTCTTTTTCCAGTTCCAGCTGAAATACTAAATTACAAGCCTGTTATTAGCTTGTAGTTGATTCAAATAACTGTTCTGTTAACACAAAGAAGTATTGGAAAATATGTTTTGCCAGTTTAGGAGCCACAGAGGTTATTTCCTCTTTTTTCATTATTTTCTTATGCAGTCACTTTTGTTATATCACTTACAATCCAAGCAGAATTCTCTAATAGACTTTCAGTCTGTTTCTAGGTTTGTGTTTAAAGGACCTGTCATCAGGTTATATACTGTGTTTTCACTTTAAATTGAGAGCCTTCTTAAGGGGCCTCAACAGAGAAAAATCTGAAGCTTATTGGTTTAAGCACAGAGTTGCCATAATTGAAGTGAGCTCCATGGCCCATGGCAATATTTCATGGCGAGTTATGAGGCCTAACAGGTGTTAGGTTTCTCTGGTCAGCGATATAGCATGATCTGCCATTGGAGGTCAGTGAAGGTTCATGGGAAAGGGGACATTTCCTTGGCCTCCTTTGACCGATTCCATATTCAAATGGTTAATCTCCTGATATCCATTTCTATGGCTGCTATCACCGCATCAGCTGATTTACAACAGCCACTATTAGTTAATGACACGTGTCCACATGAACTCTGTGGCACCCCTCAATCCTCACTAATTTAATTGCTCTTTCCTACTGTTCCAGCATCAGTAGAAACAGCTTTTCCTCTAAACATCATTTGCAAATGACAGAAAATGCAATTATGCAGTGGAAAGACGACAGCGTCCTGTTGGCAGCCTCCACAGGTACAGGAAATACTAGTAAGGGATGAGAAAGCGACATGTAGGAAACCCACACAGATGTCTCCCCTCCCACAACATCCTGACCTCACCCCAAATCCCAGCCAGGAAATAGGAAGGCCACAAGTAGGCAGATAGACAGATGCACATGAAAGGATTTTCAGTCACAATTTTGGATCTCATCCTCATCCTCGGGGTGACAGCGGAATCAAAGTGTGTCCCTGGCCTTGGCTCGAGAGGACAGAGGAACTGCATCCAGCTCTTTCTGTCTCGCTGGTGTTTTAATGGGCATGCACATCCCCTCCTGAGGCTTGACCGATGTCCTTCACCGGGAGCAGTGGGATGCTGACTCCTCAGTCCAGGGAGGAGGTCTGTTCTGTGGCCTCGCTGCCCTCCAGTTGTAGGCCGGACACACGACTATTTCAGGCTTTGTGCCCCACAGTTTGACCAGGATGATATGATCTGACCCTGGTGATACAACATAAATTATTGAGAAGCTGTATTATTCAATAGATAGATATCAGACAGACAGACAGACAGACAGATAAATAGATAGATATTCAGAAATATAGACAGATAGATAGACAAACAGACAGACAGACAGACAGACAGACAGACAGATAGACAGATAAATAGATAGATAGATAGATAGATAGATAGATAGATAGGTAGGTAGGTAGGTAGGTAGGTAGGTAGGTAGGTAGGTAGGTAG
>CAIGQZ010001256.1:1698924-1718080 GCA_903798205.1 Danio tinwini | reverse complement strand
AGAGAGAGAGAGAGAGAGAGAGAGAGAGAGAGAGAGAGAGAGAGAGAGAGAGAACTCATGTAATCTGATATGTGACCCCAGATTGACTGTATGCATCTGCAGTCAAACGTCAAAGATTTAAATTGGTTGACAATAGTCAGTAGTATCTATATTCAATTTGATTAGAGGTTTATGGAAATGTTACATATGTAGATTCAACCCAGGCTCATTATGGATACATCCCCAGGTCTACATTTCTGGGGACAGGGAAATACATAAATGGAGGTAGGTCTGCTCATAGTTTTTGCAAATTCACCAGAGGCCGCTGTGTTCTATTTTTGATGATCTCAAATTATTCATGGTTGTTCTCTTCTCGCATAAATTCACCAGAGGGGGCAATATACACTTTAGCCGACCAGGCCAGCTTGCTCTCAACTTGCTCTCAACCCAACCGATAGTGTTTTTAAAAGCAATCTAGAAAAAGAAAAACAGTCACAGGCACAGTATTTCACCACATTTTCGACCTGTTGTTTATTAATTTATTTATATTTTTGCTTTTGTTTTACCTGGTTTCTGGAACTGTTCTTCACCACACTCGAGCCCCACCGACGTGGTATAGAGTGTATGCTTCATTAAAAAAATAGGTCTTTAATCTATTTTTGAATTGCGAGAGTGTGTCTGAGCCTCGGACATTATCAGGAAGGCTATTCCAGAGTTTAGGAGCCATAAATGATAAGGCTCGACCTTCTTTACTCGACTTTGCTATTCTAGGTACTACCAGAGATCTTAAAGAGCGGGTTGGATTGTAGCGAGACAGGAGGTTGGTTAGATAAACAGGAGCTAGATTATTTAAAGCTTTATAGGTAAGAAGTAATATTTTAAAATCAATATGAAACTTAACAGGCAGCCAGTGAAAGGAGGATAAAATTAGGGTCATATGATCAAATTTTCTAGACCTGGTAAGAACTCTGGCAGCTGCATTTTGTACTAGCTGAAGTTTGTTAATAGAGGATGATGAGCAACCAGCGAACAGAGCATTACAGTAATCCAGCCTAGAAGTCATAAAAGCATGAACTGTCTTTTCTGCATTTGATATTGATAGCATACTTTGTCACTTAGTGATATTTCTCAGATGAAAGAAGGCAGTTTTTGTTACATGGGATATATGATTTTCAAAAGTTAAATTGCTGTCTAACATAACACCAAGATCTTTTTATAATAGAGCTAATGCTAACTTTGTATCCCTCTAATTGTAGGTTGAGTTGTGAGATCTGCTGTGTTCAGGAATAATCCGATTTTAATATGATTAAGACAAAACTCTGATTAAAAGTCTACCATGTAAACAGTAGTTTTTTGATTAATCTGATTATGTCATAATCAAACTAAACAGAAATCGAATTAAGACATGTGGAGCATGCTGATTTTAGTCGCATTATTGAAGTGCAGTAAAGACATGTAAACACCTTAATCAAAGTATTACTGTCGTGTAGGATTTTTGCAGCATTTTGTGAGAGGATAATCTATACACATATGGTTTCACACTATTCTCTGCACCTTCTGAGTCAGTGAAGAACCACAGGCACTCGCATCATGAAATGCAGAGTTTTTTTCCCATACAGCGTGCAGTATCAAATTCCATTAAAACAAAACTCTTCCAGCAGTTCATACTCACATCCAATATTTCGTTTGTCACTGGGGCATGCATGAAATGTTCCTGAATGAAAGTGAAAGTGCCAAACTGCAGTTGAATTGACAAATCATAAATAAAACACTAGAAATTACATGAAACTCCACAGGAAATGTGGATAGTGTGGTGACGCAATGATGTTAAACGAATTATGTGCTATAACATGTAAAACAGGATCATGAAAGGAACATTCAAAAAGCAACTCATGTAAACACCTTAATCATATTTTTATATTATTCAGATTAAGGCAAATTATTTGATTACTAATGTCTGTGTAAATGTAATCACTGTAAAGATGAAATGCAGCATAGTTCATGCCTTCCAGAAATGTAGACAGGGGTACGTATACCGTATACATAATGAGCCTGTGTTGCGTAGATTACACATAAGTGAGATATATGATTTTCAATAGCAACTTTAGATCATTTAACTTTTTTCTCTTGGTCTGCATGTACTGTACAGTGTTTATACTGTATGACAATGATCAGATTTTCATTGCGTCTTCAATAATTATCTCTGCCTTGGCTGGAAATGTAAGATAGCTAATGTGCTATGGATAGCTATGTAATTTCTGCAGTACATATAGATTTTTTTGTGGTGGGCCGTTATCGGCGTTAACGCGAGACTCTTATCGGGCGATAAAAAATATAGCTGTAATGTATTCTCAGAGTTGGGTTGGGAGCTGGGTCTATCCTACGCAAGCTATGATGACTTTCACTTTGATATTTTAGCGCGGACGTATACCTGGCCGAACTAGAGTGAACCTGATTAATGTTAGCTTCACATCTAACTATCAGGCACCTGCAGAGTTTATGCGTTAGAGTAAAACATGTACAAATAAAATGGACAAAACCGTCCATAAAAGTCAAACCGGTGAGCGTCTGAAAAAAAAAGTGCCCTTCTGAATTAAATCAGCAGGATGCTCTTTTGGATCTTTCACTTTCTTCGAAGACACTACTGACTAAGCTTACATGGACATCTGCAATCTAGTTATTTGTCTTAAAGGGCACCTATTTTACCCCTTTTTTAAGATGTTATATTAATATTATGGTTCTTCTGAGTGTGCCAGTTTAGGCTCAGTTCAAAACACAATTCAGATTTTTTTATTATGTGTTAAAAAGTGCCATTTTAGGTGCGTGTACACAGGTCACCGTTTTAGGGGCGTGTTGCTTCACATGAAAATTAGTTTTAACTTCCCGCCCAACTTAACAAGGGCGCGGAGCCAAGAACTCCCCCGCTTTGTGTATGGCTACAGACAGGCAGACTGAGAGCAGCAACATTAGTGAGAGGATCAGCATTCAGCTGTACATGTACGACTCTGACACAGACCAAGCAGAGAGTACAAAATCATTTGTCTTTGTATAGTTTTATAGCCAACTGTGTGCTAGTTTAAAGCTCTGAGCTTGTAGACTACACCGCGACTAATAACCAAGCACACTGAATTAACTTTGACTGAAGAGCATCACGCACCGGATGCGACGCGGCACACACATGACAGTTGAAAGTATCGCACACTTTAAGCGTCGGTGTGTCACCTGATTGAAACATATGTTTAGAATTCAGAAATGCATGCCGCTGCGTGGCGCGACGCTGCTTGTCACTGAGCGGCGCTTCTGGTGTACGACCTGCTTGAGGCTATAACTTAAGGGCGTCTTACACGGGATGCGCCGCTCAGAGCCACGACACGAGACACCAGACGCGCACATTCGCATGTTATTTAAAATGAAACTGTTTAGATAACTCTCTGTGGCGCAGCAGAAATATGAACAGTGTCTTGAGCAGGGCCAGCGCGTCCATAGAGGCGACCTAGGCGGCAGAATAGTGAGCGAACCCCCCAGTCCTCACTTTCATCCGAGACACCCACCCCCTCCCTTCCGGTACTCAGTTTCATCCGCGACACCGTTCGTTATTTCCAATGGAGGGACGCGAACGTGAGGCAACGCACTCGCACTTTCCTGCTGCACCTAGTTACAGGACAGGGAGTTTCTGTGACCGCGAGAAATGTAAACCGCTGAAGTTTAAGGAAGACACAATGAAAAGTACACATGTATGCAAACACACCAAAACTTACAAACACTGGCGGCGAGGAGAGCGATAAAGTGGTGAATGTTGAGCCCAATGAGCCTTACATCTAAAAATAGTGCAAGGGTGTTTCTTTGGTGACGTCGCTTTGACTCACATGCTGAAAATGGCGGACGTGAAACAACATACTGAGGAGATGATAATGCACACCTGTCAATCAATATTGGTGGGCGGGGGGACCGCACTCCTACGTCAAGTTGCAGTCGATCTCAAAACTGCTCCAATTGGTGCACTGTTTTTATGTTGTTAAATTGCAAAAAAAAGGACTGAGTGTGTTTATATCACCCCAATATGACAGTCTATACACTATACCTACACATATGTCTGTCCAAACAGCTTGAAAAGTAGATTTTTCACCATAGGTGCTTTTTAACAGACAATAATATAATTAAGGTGTTTACATGAAATGCTTTCATGTAAAAGTGTCGTGTAATTTTGGGTGACTTTAATTGCAGTTCGACAGTTTCACATTCACTCATGAACATTTCATTCATGCCCCCGTGACAAACTGGGGTATTAGATGCAAATAAGGAGTAAAGACTGGTGAGAGTGTTATGGAATTTTCATGTCTTAATTCAATTTGTGTTTAGTTCAGTTATGACTTTAGTCGGATTAAGGTAATCAAAAATAGCTGTTTGGAGTTTTTGTAAACCTACAGTTCAAAATTTATGTAAACACAAGTACATCTTATTGTACATACATCACCATTTATCATAGTAGAACAGTTTCTCAAGCAGTTTGTGATGCATTTTAGCTACAAAGTGACAGGCAAATGCACTGAACATTCTTATATTAAGCAATGTGTTAACTTTATTCATTAGTCAAAATCATTTCAAGATTAATTACTGATTCAAATAATCATATTAATAAAGTAATAAAGTAAACATTGATTCTTGCTTGAGATGGATAGGAAGACAGAAATCCAAATATATCAATACTTTTACCATAGTTGATGATTTGTGATGTCCTTGATTTATTAACTTACAGTATACAACACTGCGCTTGAGTTCATACAAATCTGAAACCAAAAGTAGTTATAACAATTGATACTCGATAGAGTTTAAAGACAAAGAAAATTATAGATGAATAAAGGATTATTTTCATGCAGCTTTTTGCACAACACCCAATAAATACCACAAAACAACTTAACAGTGTTCATGATTTATAATCGAATATGATTGACTTACCTGTCTATCTCCATTTGGCAATAACAGTTAGTTAAATATAAATAGTCATACAAATAGTTAATCACAAGAGGCTGCGATATGAAATATATATGTCTTACTAGCCATTTAAGTGAGCACACTTTTGTTCTGCCCAATCTGAATTGCGCAACCAAACCATGAGAAACGCCCACAATAAAAAAAAACCCAAACAAACAGGAAAGCACGGACAAGTGGGATAATGGCGTCTGCTGCTTCAAAAGCATTAAAAGACGAGTTAATATCAACAAAAAACAGCATTGGTAATATGGGAATGTTTTGGTTTTAAACTCACAGACACTGAACAAAACCAGGAAATTTTTAAGAGCTGTTGCAGAATTGTTGCCACAGCTTACAGATTATTGAGTTGAAGCTTGACTACAAAATTAAATCGCAAATTAAATTGCAATCGCAATATCTGTAAAAAAAAAATCACAATTAGATATTTTCCCCAAATCGCACAGCCCTACTTTGTATGGTGTTCTGCTTGTGATGCAGAGAGCTCGAATTCATGTCAGATGAGGAACACTTTAGGGAAGCATATAGGTCAATGGTTTGCTAGGTGATCTGTACGAAAAGCTCAACCTTCTCGTAGACAAGTACAAGTAGTACAAGTATCTGAAACGTGCAACAAAACATGTCCTAAATAACGTATTTCAGATTCACAAATATGTAGACAGTGCCCTCTAGTGGATTTGTCATCTAAAACATGTAACTAAACGTACCCAGAGCAGCATAAATAATTTTTTGCAAAAATGTAACCTGGGTTATAAATTTCCATTTATCCTGTTTATGTTCCATGTTTGTTTTGTTAAATATACACTGTAAAAAATGCAGGGTTACACACAATTCATTCATGTTGTCCCAACACAAATCAATTAGGTTAACTTAACAAATTTAAGTGGATTGAACATAAACCATCTTCAGAATTGTGTTGTTTCAGCACATTTAAAATAAGCAGTATGAACAAGCAGCAAAATATTTTTTGAGTTTATTGGTCTGGTTTATTAAACTATAGGTTTATTTTGAGTGTATTTACATTTTTGTTCAACTGTGATACAGTTCAAGTGTGTATACTAATTAGATGGTGTCAAAGCAACTATACAGATACGTATAAACAGACAAAAAAGTAAAGAGTGCAGTTCATCATACAGTTCCAGGCTAAGGGGCCATTCACCTACACTGTAAAAAATGCAGGGTTCCACACAATTCATTAATGTTGTCCCAACATAAATCAATTAAGTAAATTTAACACTTTTAACACATTTATGTGCACTAAACATGAAAAAAACAAGTTGTCCCAATGAAATCTCAAGAATTGTGTTGTTTCAGCTCATTTTGATTAAGTAGTTTGAACGAGTAAAAAACATTTTTTAAGTGTATGTCATCTTGTGCACGTGCAAGTTTGTTATTTCCAATGGAGAATCGTGGCTTGTGTACGCAAATAGGGAGTGACGCACATGTGTTTTTCCAGGCATACCTAGTTGAAAACATCTAAACCTTTCAGAATGTTGTGAGCACACAGTCATGTATCAAGAAATAACCAATCAGCTTCATAATTTAAACGGAATATACATTTCATTGGCCTAAGCTGGTTGGCTGGTTTTAGCTGGTCGACCAGCCTGGTTTTAGAGGGGTTTTGGCCATTTCCAGGCTGGTTTCCAGCCATTTCCAGCCTGGTCTTAGCTGGTCAGGCTGGGAGTTGACCAGCTAAAACTAGCTTAACCAGCCAAAACCAGCTATGTCCAGCTTAAACCAGGCTGGTCAAGCTGGTTTTAGCTAGTTTAAGCTGGTCATTTTTCAGCCTGACCAGCTAAGACCAGGCTGGAAATGGCTGGAAACCAGCCTGGAAATGGCCAAAACCCCTCTAAAACCAGGCTGGTCGACCAGCTAAAACCAGCCAACCATCTTAGGCTGGTTCAAGTTGGATTTTTCAGCAGGGATATCACCATTTCAAAGCATTTATTTAACCAAAGATCATTTTCATGAACAATTTGTGATATTATAATATTCATTTCCTAAAGACTATAATACTGTGTAATGCATAAATTAAAAGCAAATGCATATTGTCGTTGCTCAATGTCTCCCTTCCAAAGTGACACTTGCCTCTTTAACTTGCCCACTGTCTATTTTCAAGCGCATTAGGTGAATGTATCAAACTTACTGAATTTTTTCAGAAACATATTGTAGGAGGGTCTCTTGTGCTCAGGGGTGAAAGAGTAAGAAATAAAGATTACACAGATATATAGCTTGTCTACGACCAGTATTATTTATTCAGAGATTGCCATTAAAAGGTAATCTGTACGAAACATTGTTGTGTACGGAACATTGTTAGTCTACGTTAGACTAATTACCTCAGACAAACACAGAGCACCCACTGCATTGTTTTTTTTTTTTTCTCCATAAATAAAACTTATATCAGGGCTGCAGCAATGGTTTGTCAGTTTTTCATCCTCTGAGTAAACAGTTGATGGTTGCCTAGCAACAACAGACGTCACTGGAGTGCAAGCACAAAGCACATTGACAATAGCCCCTTTCACACAATGATACCGGTAAATATCCATCGCCTCACAGCAAGAAGGTGGCTGGTTCGAGCCTCGGCTGGGTCAGTTGGCATTTCTGTGTGGAGTTTGCATGTCCTCCGTGTTCGCGTGGGTTGTCTAAAGACATGTGCTATAGGTGAATTGGGTAAGTTAAATTGTCCAAAGTATATGTGTTTGAATGAGAGTGTATGGGTGTTTCCCAGTGATGGGTTGCAGCTGGAAGGGCATCCGCTGCATAAAACATATGCTGGATAAGTTGGTGGTTCATTCCACTGTGGCAAATGAATGAATGAATGACACCCAAGCAGAGCTTCAAGACATCATGTTTATTTTTTTAGCTCAAATGTAAGAAATGGGCCACACAGGATTATGGTACATAGACAGGGCTTAACATTAACTATTTTGACCACCAGCCACTGTGTCTAGTAGATTTCCAACATTACTAGCCACTTACCATTTTCACTAGCTACACTTTTCTTGTTGGGAAAATATGTTTTATATGCATAAATTTGACTTTGACATGTTAAAACGACTTGATTTAGATGTTGTGTTATGTCCACGTGCCTTCTCATTCATTTAACTTCTTGTGTGTATTGTGTATTAGCTTGCTCAGTTTGCATGAGCAAATGGGTTGTGTAGCAATACAATCAGTTTTTATTTCACATGACTTTTCAGGGCTCAACATTAAGGTTTACCAAATTTATCTCTGACCACACCAAATAAGTATTTCTTAGCCACAATTTTTTAATGTGTCAAAACAAGGAAAATGTAGCTGTATAGGTTCACTTTTAATTCAACAAAATTTTCTTTAAAAACATTACATTTAAAAAAGAAGTATTGTTATGTATCTAAAAAATGCACAGCAACCTGTCCTGGCTAATAGTCCCATATCACCAGTTAACTACACAGAAACGGGGAGTAATCTCCCATTAAAGCAATGTTATTGTAAAAAAAATTTAACCATATTAACAAAAATACTTGTAAGCAAAAGAAAGCAGGTGAAACATACCATATTTGATAATGAAAGAATGATCATGCGCACAGAGTTAATATAGGCCTGTTAATAATCTGTTCAAAGAATAATTAAAATAAAAGCAGTGACTGCTGCTGCTTACAAAAGAATATATATTATATAGAATTTTTTTTTTTTAAATCTTGAGCTTTGGAAAGCAGCAGACTGTGGGTGCACAATCATCACTCTTTGTCCAGTCTATATCAAAGGGAACCGATCGCACCAGTTGCGCTTCCTCTAGGCACGATTGCTTCTTGCAAGTAAATGGGCGCGTGCAAATTTTTTTTTTAACAGTCGCACACATCACATCATCTGTGCATGCGAGTGATCATCTCTCATTCTGTATTTACCAGCTTTCTGCTCGCGCGAACACAGTTATTTTTGTCAGTCGTGCTGCTTCTCTATTCTAAGATCAGATTTGCACAAATATTGGGCCATGCTTATTTTCAAACCCTGCTTTTGAGAAAACTACAATTTAAAAATTATTTTCAACCAGCCAAAGTGACTAGTGAAGGTGTCTGTCTAATCCGCCTGGGCTGAAATTTACCCGCATTTGGCGGAAGTTAATGTAAAGCCCAGTATATAGAAAGCAGCAAAGGATGCATCTTTGCTGCCTTCGAAATGCGAACAGAAGGAGGTAACTCCAAAGGCAGGATTTTAAAACTTTTGGACGCAGCTTATATTAGACATACCAGTAGCTTGCAATTTCACTTTGTAAAGATCGTTATCTCTCTGTGCAAATACAGTCCTCTAGGTCAGCAATATCATTGTTTTTTTGGTCAAGTTCACACAAAGTAGTGTGTAAGTGTGCCTGTACACTAAACACATAATATGTATGCATGTTTTTACAAACTGTTGATCTGTAATCTATAGCTAAATGGACACAATAGCTATGTTTCCATACAAATATGCAAATTAAATGTATGCAGAAAACTGGAATATCGCATAAAAGAGTTGTGAATAAAGCAGCGTTTGCATCCAATGAGTCAAAGAGAGCAAATTGTCACTTCCAGATAAAATGGTGCCACATATCAAAAATAAAAACTGAATTTGCTGTGGGAGTCAATTTACTTGAGCCTCAGAAGAAGAAAAAAGTATTTTAAAATGACCAAAACAATATTTCAAATGTTTTAAAATACAGTATGGTCGGACTGCTGTTTTGTCCATCAATGCTATTCCATTGCACGCATTTTTATCATCACATGACCTCTTAAAACAAAATCACATGACTTTTTCAATGAGCATACTGGAATTTATTTGGTAAAAGTGTTTCTATTGTAGTTTACTCACCTTTTTTCTTATCAGATAGAAGGTTTATCCTACTCACTTGTGCACATGTTTTTTTTACACACATTTAAAAACACATGCACATCTTGTCTTTTTATCAAGGAGTTTTTAAAAACAGGTGGATGGAAACATAGATAATAATAGTAAAGAATAATAGCATAGTTTTTAATAGTTGCAATTATCAATAGTTCTTTTGAAACTGTTGACACCATTCAAAATCAAAACACCAAAAAAAGTGTTTCTTAATTTCCTAAAGTAGTTCAGTTGGTTGTCCCAACAAAAATCACTTTTAGAAATGGTTTACCAGGCTGGAAGGCTTTATTTTTAGTGTGGGGGAAAGTTACTTTTGAAAGTGGTTGATTACAATATTGAGTTACTCCTCCAAAAAAGTAACTAAGTGCATTACTTAGTTACTTTTTATGGAAAGTAATGCGTTATATTACTTTTGAGTTACTTTTGCGTTACTTTTTCTTACCTGGTTGAGGTTTGATCTCTTTCAGAACTTGCTGGTGTTTTTTCACCTTTTTTATAGAGAAGCTCTGCATTTAACAACCACCTATATAACATACACCTTCACTTTCCTTTAAAAAATGTAGCATAACATTATATTTTGAGAACTTTCTAAACCCAGAGCTATGCTGTATACAGATTAACGAAAGCATGTAAAGTAATGTGTTTGCTACTACACTGATTCATCTGCTGTAAAAAAGAGACCCGATGATTATGATGAGTGCAAGCCGACTGTCTGTTTCCTCACAGCACGCTCTCTCACTGAGTGTGGAGTTCAACCTGACTTAGGTCATTTTTATTTTGCAATCTATTTTGTAAAAGCCAATTAAGCAAGGTAAAATGTAACTGTGGTATAGGTGAGTTGGGTTACCTAAATTGTCTAGTGTGTGTGTGTGTGTGAATGGGAGTGTATGGGTGTTTTCCAGTGATGGGTTGCAGCTGGAAGGACATCCGCTGTGTAAAACATATGCTGGATTGGCGGTTCATTCTGCTGTGGCGACCCCTGATTAATAAAGGGAATAAGCCGAAAAGAAAATGAATGAATGAATGAATAAATGTCTTTATTGATTTAAGTAGCTTTTAACATGTACAACAGAAATCAAAACCAAACATACAAAACAATAATAATTATTGGAATAAATAAAAAGTAAAACAATAAGAATAGAAAAAAATATACAAAAAAATTATAAAAATAATAATTTCATTCATTCATTCATTCATTCATTCATTCATTCATTCCTTCATTTTCTTTTTGACTAACTTTATTTTTATGGTCCATTTAAGTATTAGTAGACTGTCTGCTTAATATCTGTTGATACTGCTCCTTCAACAGATATTTAACTGACTATAAGAAACTTTGCTAGTACGTGCCAACTTAAACAGTCTACCTATAATCTATTGAGTATTAGTTGGCATGTAACTTAAATTTAACAAACGGACCTTAAAAAAAAGTGTGACCACATTTTCTCCCAAAAATGTTCAACCAAAGGACACTTCCATAAACAATGAGATAGAGTTCCTATCTCTTTGTTGCATTTTACGCATTGATCAGAAACGTTTGGATTAAATTTGTGAAGTAATTAACTATAATATTACTGATTTTAAAAAGTAATGCATTACTTTACTTGTTACTTTAAAATAGTAATATTACCTAATGTGTGTTATAAAGCGTTACCCCCAACACTGTTTACTTTAAACAAATCAAATGCAATATTGATCTAGTCAGTTATTCTAGTTGACCACCCATTCATTCCCAATAGCTTAGGGAATATCACAAATCATGTGCTCACATGACCATACAACAGCAGAACTATCCATTTCTGACATTTTTTTTCAGTTAGCTGAGTTAGTTTACTGAGACGGAATTGATAGCATTTTCATAAAATACGTTATTTAGCCTCTAGAAAAGATAACAGTAAGTAGTTTTCTCCCAACACTACCCAAATTCAGCATCTACTGCGGTGTATGCTTTGAATTACAAACAAGCGATACAGTATGTGCCCTCATCTGTCTCTGCCTAGGGGTTAACCCTTGCTAACTGCTTATGTATTACTCTAGTCATATATCACACTGACAGGTTAACAGTGAGAGCCCCCGACGACTGCTCCACACAGCGCCCTTCGGAAAAGAAACGTTTATCCATATGGAAAAGATCTGGCAGACAGAACGCCCATCTCCATATCATGCCAATTTAGGATTGAATCTTCGGTTTACTCTAGATGATTTTAAAATGCTGCCCTAATAGCATCGCTAAGCCTCTTGTAAAATTCCTTCCAAATGTCTCTGATTTGGCTCATTCATTCCTCTGTGCCGTCCAACTGTGTCTATGGGCTATGCTTTGGCAGCCAATAGGCTTACACAAGTCAAACATCCTTACAAATGTTTTTGCTGTGTGCAGTGGAGAGTTAAACCCAGGTTCATTGAGCACAGTGCCGTGAGCTTGGGCTTTTTTTTTTTATGTCGATGTCATCTTCACATCTGGGGAGAGTAAATGAGAAACGCTGTGGATGAGAAGTGACCGCTCACACTGTGAGCTGCTTAATGTTTGTCATAAATCTTTTGGAGTCAGCATGCAGGCAACTCAATCTTTTGCTTTCAAAGCGAGTGAAGCATGTGGAGATAGATCATGTATAAACCACAAGAAAGACAGAACTTGACTTGTTTAGAAAAATGCTGACTGTTTCTGCATCATTTAGCATTGATTTTGGAGCCGTGAGGAATAATTGGTCCATATGCATTGCAAAACTAATGCATTCAAATGTATACACTGTGGGTTTTTGCCAGGAATCAAGGCTTTATTTTGAAATTAAGAAGGCAGTTTCCAAGAACACATCGATCCGGTGCTTTCTGTAATGTAAATGCAAATCTCTGAATTATTCATCAAGGCTTATTTTTTTTAGATCTTCAGTCAACTATGATTGTAAATCAATATCTTATGTTTAAATTATAGGTTAATATACATGCTTTTTTGCTTTATATATATTTATATACGGGTGATGGCAAATTTTTGAACCCTCCTTTGAAATTGTTATCTTTTTTCAAATATTTCCCAAGTGATGGACATTTTTACAGTATTTTCCAATATGTTTTTGTCTGGAGAAAGTTTAGCTTCTTTTTTGTTTGTCTGGAATAAATGCAGTTTTTAACTTTAAAAAATTAGATTAGGATCAATATTATTGGACCACCTTTTAGCAACCTATATTGTTTGATTGGTTACAAAACAAACCATTGATATCCAATAACTTGCCCAATTGCCATAACTTGCTTGTTAAACTAATTAACCTAGTTAAGTTTCTTAAATGCACTTTAAGTTGAATATTAGTACCTTGCAAAAGAACTAGTAAAATAGTAAGTACTGCCATCATGGCAAAGAAAATGGTTATTAGAAGCTACTTATTAAAACTTTTATGTTTGAAAATATAAACAGGGGGGCTAATACTTTTAACTCCAACTTCATATATGAACACTTGATGAGCATCTAATAAGAACATCTGATGAAACCTTTTACAAATTTGTTGGTTGATGTTAATTAATGTTTTTACTTACATGAACAAAAAAGTGAACAATACATATATTATAGTATGTATTTATTATGTATTCATATTTGTTTGCAAAAATAATATTGTTTATTGTCAGTCTCTGTTAAATAACAGTGCATTAATTATATCAAAAAGCACAACTTTGAATTGAAATAATGCACTGGTAAATGTTGAAATGAACATTAACTAGGATTGATAAATGCTGTACATGTATTGCTCATTCTTAATAAAATATATTAACTAACATCAGCTAATGTAAAGTGTTACCAGAGATCTGTTTCAGAAAGAAGGTTAAATAAAAACTTTACCAAATTACCAAAAAAGGAAAAAGAGGCGGAGCGTCAGTGGAGCTATAGATGCCTGCTAGCATTTTGACTGGCTTTTTTTTGGGAGAGACACTTAGGCCCAATCCCAATTCCATTTTTGTACCCCTACCCCTTCCCCTTGGCCCTTACAACCGAGGGTTAAGGAGAGGGGCTTCAAAATTTACCCCTAAGAATTGGGACAGCACTTCAACACCTGCACACGTCATCATACGTCATCGCGATCTCTTGCTTTATATGAGATCAGATGATAGCGACTGCTGTAGTTATTCCAGTTGTGCTATTTTTTGGTATTTATCTTCAGGACATCACTGAAGGCATATATTATGTTTTAATAGCGATCTAATGTGGCAATAAGATTGTAACTGTACTGTGTATTTACACAGTGACTGTATTCATTTATGTAAATTAATACACATTAATACACATTAATAAAGTGTTTAGTCTTTTAAAAACACTGTTAGTACATTGAACCACTAAATATTGTTCTATATTGTTTTTCTAGGAGGAAAGCACAAACTATTTCCAAATACTTCAAATGTAGTCTGTGTAAGTAAATGCAGGGCTATTTATGAAATCCAGGCATAAAACTGTATGACAACGTTTCAAATGTTTTATAGCCTACAACTAATCAATCTGTCAGATTCTGGAGTGTATTCAAGTTCTAAAGAAAATTATAAATGATAAATGATCTTAAATAAAAGAAATACATTTATAGATATGGTGTATAAGTATATAATTTCACTCACCTGGGAAATGGAGGCCACTTGATTGGTTTGTGAACACAATTAAGTGCACAACATGCCATATTATCTGATAATTGTAGAAAATAATTCCAAAAGGCAATTGACTGTAAAGCTACAAACAAAACAAAAAATACAATGTTTATGCCGATTTCAGCAGCTAATCAGCTGGAATCAGCTGAGGTGACGAGACAGCGAGACCTAGCTGTTACTCAAGTGGCCAGCCCCCAAAGGCAAATCAATGAATTGCAGTTTCAGTTACTTCCTTAATGGCTTCACGAGGGTGAGCGGAATGTTGCTGCTTGGTCAAACCCAAAAAAGGCTTTTCTTTTGTATTTTGTTAAAGTTTTTTGTTGTTGTTGTTGTTATAGTGATAAAAGTTAGTGCTTTCGTCATGGTAAATTGTACAGCTTTTTAAAGTTGTAGTGCATGCACTTAACTCAGAGTCAACCAACTCAGAGTTGGTTAAACTAACACAATTCAACTGTTCTGAAACCGATAATTTATAGCTTCCCATCTCAGAGTAACTTAACTCAGAGTTCAAGTTTAAACTTAGAGCTGTTGGACCTCCTTATTGAAACAGGCCCCAGATGTATTTTTATGAGACAGTCATTAACCCTATGCTGTTTCTTATTTGTGAATCACACTTGCGAAAAGGGATGAATGGTACAGTGGCCGAGAGAGCTTAATGCGCTGCAATTTAAGAAAGGACATGCAATTACAAAAAACACCAGCAAAATAAGAAACGATCTTCATCCATTCGACAGCATACGTGTCACAACACAAACAACAGAAAAAATGCGCAGCAAATTAGTCACAACACTTGCAAATATCCACGTAACACAACAGAAATGTTTCTAGGGGACCCAAAAACATGACGGACCCTGCTAAGATATGGATGTGTTATTATGCCGTGACTGTTGCTCAGTCAAGTGATTGGTGGTTTTTGAAAGATGTGTGGTTTTTTATTTATTTTAATATCCTGATTACACGACATTATAAACCCATGATAACACATATCTATGAAAATAACACATCCATATCTCGACAGGGTCAATCATGTTTTTTGGTCCCCTAGAAACATTTCTGTTGTGTAACATGTATATTTGCAAGTGTTGTGACCAATTTGCAGCTCGTTTCTTCAGTTGTTTGGATGAAGATCGTTTCTTTATTTGCTGGTGTTTTTTGTAACTGCATGTGCTTTCTTGAATTGCAAAGCATTAAGCTCTCTTGGCCACAGTATGAATGCCTGTAAAATACCCTCAGTTTTTTTTTTTTACAAGTCTGACTAATTTGTAACCAATAAGCATGCCGGAATCATGGCCTCCATTTTTTTTATTGTGTTTACATGCCAAATGGCAACAATTTTGAGAAGTTTTTGACCATTCCAATGATTCTGTAATTGTTAAGATTTTAAAACCAAAATGTTTCGGCCTAAAATGACCGAAGACTCTCAGAGGGACAATAATTGAATGGTTAAATAAATATTGTGTGTAAAAATATGGCAATCAAAATGTATGCATACATTAACTAATCATTTTAAACAAAAAATAATGATTTACTGTGATAGATGTAAATGACATTGAAGGGGTATTTCACTAAAAAACAAATTCATCACATAGTTCACCACATTCTGTCATCATTTACTCAACTGTTTTACCAACATTTTGCAAAATGCATTTGTTTGTGTTCAGTTGAAGAATGAATCTTTTAGATGTGGAACAAGGGGAAGGTGAATACAATTTATTTATCAAATTGTGTTTACAGTACACCAGTGGTGTAGTCGGGGCTATACGCACGTATACTCAGTATGCCTACTTTTTTCCATGAGCTGTTTGGGTATTACGACTTCTAAGGATCAATAATTGTGTATACCCTCGGTATACTCACTTGTTTTTCTGATTAGACTTCCCTAATTTACGTGTATTCGGGTCCACTTTAACTGTATACCAAATATTTTTTTTTTACTTGCATCTTATTTGTTGCAATCAGTGCATTTTTGTTTAATTTGCGCCATTCCCCGCCCCCTGATGACTGCAGCAGCTGGGAGAAAATTTCAGGAGTTTTTCAATAATGACAACAAGTCAACTAAATGATGTCTCGCTGAAACACAGAGGTAAAATTATTTTTAAAAAGCATGGGCATCCCTTTAGCCCCCTATATTTCTATTCAGTGCCTCTAAATGTTTTGCGATTTCCTCATGAACTCTACACTACTAAATGATCACCTCAGTCCCCTTTAAGTTTGATATGAAAACGGCAACAGACTTCCACTTCTTCCACTTCCACTTCTTCTTTTTTTCATTTAATCAGCAAACCACAGCTTTGCCGAGTGAGATCAGAAGGTGTGTTTATCTATAGATTGTTATAATATCTGCATATTTGCAGTTCTTTGCTATAAAAACACTTGTATCAAATGTACCAATCGGGTTTTCCCATCTACTGTTTCCTTGGCGCTCCCCTCATCATCATAGCTGTTCCTCCAACAAAAATGCAACTCTTAACGAACATTTATTATCAATTAACTATGATTATAAAACACATTAAAGTGCATGTGGCATTATATATCATACATTCATGCACAGGATTAAACAGTGACAGAACCACTTAGTGAATGTCCTAATTTTAACTGCATATCAGAATAAGATCAGAGTGAAATATTGTGTTGTATCTTTGTTAAAAATTATTTACTATTATGACATATATTATTATAGTGAAATATGTAAATGAGCCGGGTACATTTTCTAACATGTTTATATTTATGCCATTTTGAAAAAAGTGGTAGTTCTATTTAAAACATGGAAAGAATACTTGAGTATAGGCTAGTATTTGAGTTTTTGAAGAAAAAAACTTTTTATTTTCTTTTTATTTTCCTATATATATATATATTAGCTAAGCATAAATCATTGAATAGGATTAGGCTATTAGCATCTCGCTTTAAAATGAACGAATTTGTTAAAATATTTTTCCTTTTTTAATGGATAGTTAATTCAAAAAAAAGTAAAATTGTCATCCTTTACTCAACCTTTACTTGTTCCGAACCGGTTTGTCGTTTTTTTTTATTTAGTTTAACACAAAAGAAGATATTTTGAAGAAAGCTGGACACCTGTAACCATTAACTTCCTTAGTATTAGTTTTTTCTTTCAATAGTTACAGGTAACTTATATTAAAAAAAAAACTTTTAAAATTATGTTGGGTGGGTAATAGTACACCACTTTTTTTAGGACTACACCACTGCAGTACACATATACTAATGAACCAAAAAAAATGTAATCATTTTTAACTGTAGTTGTAAATGTTGTCAAAGTAGAAAATGCATTCATTATTTTCTCACTATAATGTAGTTTGAATTGTTTATAACCTTATTTCCTTTTTGTACTTTACACTCAAAATGTTGCATTAAATACAACACCTAGAAATTGCCTATAAAGATGGTGGAATATCTCTGCTTTGGTTGTAAAATGATTGACAGCTAGATGATCATGATAACTTACAAGAAATGCAGCAAATAAACAACTACACATTCAATTAATATTAAAGTAAATCAATTATTTATTGTATCAGACCTATATTAATCCTGTTTTCCTGGGAGTCAAAACAGTGGAAAGCATTTTTATGAAGTTGTGATTTTTGTTAAATAACACATTCAAATCTGCCTTGTTGTTCACCATGCCTACTGTACAGTATATCCCTAGAACGCTTGACATTTGTAGTATTTGTCATATGGGACAATTCTGGGATCAAACCAATTTCAGTTCGGTGTTAAAACTACATAAGGATGAGCAAATGATGACTAACAACTCTTCTGTTTTCAGAAAATTCTCAGCATAATTATCTACATTAGTAGGAAACCATATTGCTCTTTCTATTTGTCATCTTTTTAGAACACTCTAAGCTTGAGAAAGGTTAAGAATGGAAAACATTTTAGTCACGTTTACTGTTGCTTGGTGAATTTTCACAGGCAAATTCCTGTCATTGCAACTAGGATTTTGAGTTTGGCTCGGGAGTGAAAAAGCAGCCCAATCAGATTTTACTAGTGTTGAAGTTGGTCATAAAATTAAACTGCATTGACCAACAGAATGCTGCTTGTTTTTATAGGGATTGTATTAGCTTCATCGCTATACTCTAATGACAGTGGACCTCTTTTTGCACATAAAATGTGCATGACATGTTTTTTGTGTGGTCATATATTGAGGATAAAAGTTCAAAAAGTTAAAATAATCGACTAGATGTGGCTTTTTCGAGAGCCTCAGTGTTATGAAAAAACAATTGTTGAAATATATAAAATGTAAGAAATCTATGTTTAATCTATGGCTCAACTAATTCTCAAAATATATAGAGCAAAAGCTTACCTAATAAGAGCTCATTAAATAAGTAAATCATTGTTAGTGTTATGACCACCAGTGTTGCTCTTGTAGGCTGCTGGACAACTCTCACATTCAACTGCACTACAAATCCCATCATGCACTTCACTCACACACCTGGCCTAGATCCCCCATGTATCTGATTGCAAACAGACACAGCTGAAGCTGTTCAGGACTAATTACACAGACTATTTATAGACCTCTCAAACACACACATGCGTTGCTGAGTCTTGTAAGCTGTCAAGTGAACATTACGACGTGTTTTGCCTTGCCTTGCCTTGCCTTGTCGTCTTGACCACTCTTCTGGCTTTGCCTGTATGTTACCATTTAGCTAATGTAGCTTCAGTAACAAATCTTCTAAATTAAAAAAAAAATAATAATAATAAT
>CAIGQZ010001256.1:1686567-1698824 GCA_903798205.1 Danio tinwini | reverse complement strand
ATATATATATATATATATATATATATATATATATATATATATAAAAATATAATTTTCAAATTAATTATTCTATTAATTAAAATCATGACATTGAACCATATAGAAATCTAATATATGGAAATCACATTTAACATACAAACAAATTTCATCTTTGGAATTTACAGAAAAAATACACATATATTCAACATATATTTAAAAATATTGCAAAAAAGGTGCATTTTAAATTTTAAATATTGCATTTTCAATCATTTACAAAAATTTACGTATATGTTCAAATAATTATTTATTCATTTTCTTTTTGGCTTAGTCCCATTATTAAACAGGAGTCGCCACAGTAGAATGAGTCGCTTACTTATCCAGCATATGTTTTACATAGCCGATGCCCTTCCAGCTGCAACCCTTCACTGGGAAACACCCATACATTCCCATTCACACTCATACCCTACGGACAGTTTAGCTTAACCAATTCACCCATGCAAATGCTGGGAGAACATGCAAACTGACCACACAGAAAGCACTACCCCTGCGCCACCACATCACCCATGTTCAAATATATTAACTTTAATTTTATATAAAGTATATTTTTATATCTGGCTATACTGTATATTTGTAACTGAGGATGCTGGCAATGGAGTAGAGGATCCACGTGCAATACTTTATTCAACAGAGAATGGAAATGCAGGCAATGGTCAACACCAGAGCAAAAAAAAAAAAAACATACAGGCAATCCAAAGAATCAAGACACTTGAAAACAGGGCAAGGATCGACACACGGAAAGACTAGACAGAAATGTTACTTGAGATAAACACCAACAGGACTTGTGTGTGAGCTGTAAAAATAGTCCTAGAATTAGTCCATGATGAGGTTCCATCTGTGTGTGTGCAATCAGTGGGTGAACTGCAACTAGTGTGTGTACAGGTAATATGGGATTTGTAGTTCTTTTGGTGCCAGATTTGTAGTTCTCCAGCGATCTGTGTGGGCTAGATCGCTGGTGATTGTGACAATAGTAGACTTCTGTAACTACAACATGGGTCACGTGTGTGTGAATAACGTAAATGTGTGAATAACGGCTACCTTAATTACTTGATAGTGCATGTTGTCAGTTAATGTATTAATTAACATTCAGGCTAAATGTAACCAACATGAACTCATGAGCTGTTAATTTATAATTATATAATGACTTTACTTGGAGGGGCATATCGTCATCAACCCATTCTTAACTACTCGTGAACTCCTTATGCTCGTCCATCTACTGCGATTACACTCAATAATAAAAGAAAAGGGTTCTGTCAACATCAACAGTTTAAACACAGGAGTACTTGAGCAGTTAAGGATAAGTTAATGGTGATGTGCCTCTCCAAGTAAAGTCATGACAAAATTATACATTAAAATATCATGAGTTCATGGTGGTTAAATTAAGCTAATGTGGTAATTAATACATTAATTAACAAACAAGCATGTACTAACAAGTAATTAAGGTAGCCGTTATTCACACATGAACTCTCATGACTCTTGTTGTAGTTAAAGTAAGTTTATGATTAGCACACGCATTAACTCATCATTAATTCATAATAAAGTAATGTTTAGTTTACGTATTAATACATCATTATTCATGTACTGTTATTGTAAAGTGTTACAGTTAAAAAAGGCAATATAATAAATGTTAGCCCTCATATTTCACATCTATCCAGCATATGGTGGTGATATCCACCATTAAATGCTTAGAGCTGAAAATACTGGTGCAGAAAAGCCACCAGGATGTGAATGTTCATGCTGAACTGTAAACAGGTCACTGACTTGCCATCAAATATTTATAAAACTCTATTGTGGGCTTTTTGGGACCGGATGGGCTTGAAACAGATGAATTGTGCTTATGAAATGCACTGGTCCAGAAATATTCCTTCTGATTGACATCTGTGCTTATAGTGACTGTGGAGTCCCAGGGACAGGCATGAAAATCATTTTGCCCTGCTAGTCTGAAGAAAGAGAAAGAGGAGATACCACTTGAACACCCTCATAGTTTCTCATACCATATGGGAATCTCTGTGTCGAATCAATATATTAAATCAATATATTAAACTATTACAGGGTGTCCGAGGGGTTTACAGAATTTTTACTTGTAGGTCTTAAATCATTGAAAACGGCTCTTAATTTTCCTTTGTTCATTAAAAGCTACCCAATCGGGCCAACATCCATCCAATCACCAACAATCACAATAGAACTTTTAACAAAACTCTATTTCTAACTTTATTTGCCAATTTAGTTTATTTATTGTTCTTACACTAATGTTTGTTTAAAAGTTCTCTGTGTATTTATAGTTCATATATGGTGAGGACACTGACCTGAACAGACTGTTGTGTGTACATTTAGCTTATTATATCTTTTAAAGATTTGTATGTGAAATACACAAGGTGTACGCATAAAACTAGGGTTTGCTTGTTTTAATAATTAATTTAAAACTTGTGGCTAATAAATCACTTATTATAATATAATACATAATAAAAAGTCCTGTATAAGTCTGAAATTTAATTATTAATGGTCTTAAAAAGGTCTTAAAAAGTTGTAAATTTGACTTTGTGAAACCTGCGGAAACCATGTATTACTAAACTCTTACTCATTACATACAGCAAGTATTCAACACGTCCTGTTTTTTTCCTGGGAATAATATTTCTAGAGGAGCTGTTGAGATGGAATTGAACCAGATTTTGGTAAAAACCCAAGCAGTACAAACATAAAAATAAAACAAAGCAAAAATAAATTAGTTTACTAATCTGTAAAATTAGTTATGTGTGATAACAACGAAATGACACAAGGAGAAAGTACTAAACTACTGAAATGTATTTAATACTTTATATTAAAGGCTTTTTTGGTGATGTCAGCTAAAGATGCCTCTCATATGGAGAATAAAGTCACATGAATTGCTCAGATGTGAGTTCAACAGAGTGTAAAAATCTTGATGCTTCTGTGGGTCTTGTGTATTAAATCTAATCTTTATTTTGTATTTTCTATTGGTTTCAAGTCAGGCGATTGTCTGGGCCATTCTACAGTTTGATTTTTTTTCTCTAAAAGCATTTGAGAGATTCCTTGTGTTTTGAGTTATTGTCTTGTTGAAATGTACACCCTGGTTTCATCTTCATCATCCTGATAATGTATATGTTGGACTGAAACTTCTAATATTAATTTACAATGACAAAGGGCAGAGGGTTGCAGATGAACTGCTGAGAGATTTCAGATGCTGTCTGGGCTTTCACTGTCTTTCTACACCTCCCCTTCTTCATGTGTTCAATACATTTTCCCTGCGTCATTTTAATTTATTACGCATACCTTAATTTGTAAACTAATTCAATTTGTTTTTGTTTTTATACATGTATGTATTTGGCTGTTACCAACATATGGAGAAAATTTCAAGTCACTGGCACCTTTAAAAATATGTTTTCTGAGAAAAATGGTGACGTGTTCAATACTTATTATCCCCGCAGTAATTCAAATTGTATTTAAATGACTTTTTTTTTAAACAATTTATTTACTCAATAAGTAATTTAATTACATGATTTAAAGCTACTTAAAATATATATAAATCTCAACACATATAGACAATAGAAGTAACACTTTTTTAATTTGCGTGAAAATAAATATTTTACTTTTATTTTTTTAAATGACATTTTTTTTCATTGTTTCCTGAGCATGTGCAGTGTGTTGGACAAATATAGCATTGTTTAGTTGAACAAAATAGAGTTATTATGTAAAATATATGAATCTATACAGTATTTGTGTATACACTTGTTACTGTTACTGTAAATTTTATTGTCCCCTTTTGGGGCGATTTGTTCTGCAGTGTACTAGATTAACAACACACATACAGTATCATGCCACATACCTAAGCAGACATTAAACAACATTAATAGTACTAGAAAACAGCAACTAACTCTTCTTATTAAAATTAAGCAAACCAATCGCACAAGGAACAAATAAAAATTTTAATCAGTTGGTCCTTAGCAAAGGGACCCTATACCAAGATCCTGAAGTATTTAAAATGAATCAAAAAGAGTAGGGATAAATCAGATGTAATCTGATGGGCTTTCTTTAACACCTGGCTTTTATACAAATTGGATAATAGGGGTGTGAACCTACACTTGTCTCAACTTGCCATTGATTTGGTTCATATCTCGGTGCATCACGGTGCATTGACGATGCTTTCCATACATAATTCGATTTTTTCTTTACAACACAAGAATTTTCTTTTATTAAAATCTATTAATATGTTTATATTTATATATTATTTGTAATACAATTTTTTTATCCTTTAATACAAGCAGTAATTTATATGAATTGTACCTTTAGTTTTACCTGCTCAAAAAAAAACACTCTTTGTGAATGTTTTAGACAAAACTTCAATACATGCACAGAAGACAGCACTAGCATTCATAACAAATTAATTAATATAAATATTATCCCGCTTGCTTTTTGAGTTCTGGCAAGTTTTTACACCCCTATGATTGGTCATTGTCTTCACCCGCTCAACAGAAAGGGCTAGGATTAGAAACGAAAGCGCCCCATGAGTGAAGCCTGGTTTATACTCGACGCGTCCGCTAGTTTGCTTGAGTGCGCGCGACATGATTTCGGCTGGCGGTGCGCACGGCCTTTTTTGAGACCCGAGTGAACAGTGCGCGCGGCGCCGCGTTTGATTTGAGTTGAATATGATCCACTTTGAAGAGATTTTGTCTGAAACAGTACGACTTTACACATTTCTTTATGATCCGTGATCATACAGATAACCTGATGAACAGTAATTCTTGGCTAGAAATAGCAACAGCCGTGTTAAAGGAGGAAAGTTTATGTTAAAAGGTTTAAAAAACCTGAGGGATTGTTAAAGCCAAAATAGGCCATGGCAAAGTGGAGACCCATGTACACAATTAAAGAAATATGTTTGTCCACCAGTCATAGGTTTTACACTGATGTATATGTTACAATTTTGAATTTAAAACTATTTAACATTTACAAAACTATAATGAACAAATTATTGCTTTGATTATTATAATTATTTGACTGGAAAGGAATATTTGAACCTTTCGGTTTACACTGATGCCCTGTTTTTCTAGGCTTTGTTGGTGATAATGGTCAGTAATGATGGACCATTATTACCCTTTTAGCATAAGTATAAGACAGAAACTAGCCAGACAGTAATGTGTGAATTGTGGAGCGGGCTAAATCTAAATCTATTTTTTAGTAAATGTGCTTTTTTTGCTTTTATTCTTGCCATAATAAAGAATATACTTGTAGAGCAACCCATGTTCAGTTGTCATTAATATTTTAATAAACTTTAATAGGTAAAACTGTCCGAAATATGAACAAAAGCAAGTGATGCATTAAATTTGAATTGTTATAAAGATCCTTATAATCATTAAAATAATTTATAAAAACAATACAAATAATTAATTAAAAAATCGTGAATGATATTAATGACATGACGTAGTTCCGGAAACTTCCTACTTCTGTGTTTATCTGTCTAACTTTACGGTCAGTTACTTTTGACCGCCCCCTGTCATTTTAAAGAATATCACAACGGCGAACGCAGCAAGTATAAAAGCCTTGTCCGTGTCGCGAGGTGCGCGCGCAGTCAACGGAGGCGCGCAATGCGGTGCCAGGCGAAAGTATAAATCCAGCTTGACGCGGAAAAACAGCCCCGGGTCAGTCTATATGCACATATCATAATACGCGGTTATCAGGTAATCCGTAATAGAATAAATACAATACAAGAAACTTCCACCACAGGCACGCTTGTATCTGGATCCACAAGTATCGCTTTAACAGCCGAGAGAAGAGGAAACTTTACCTCACAAACATGCCAACGGGTCAAATGCCCATAGTGTGTGTATGTGGGGGAGAGAGAGAGAGAGAGAGAGAGAGAGAGAGAGGCAGAGATGCAGAGGCAGAGTTTTACAGCATTTCTCCCTAGTAGTGAAATAGCGGCTCGTGCTTTACCGTTCCTCAGTGTCAGTAAAAGATTTGCTTTTTAAGTAGTAGGAGTGTTTTATTTACTTGCCCTCGCCTTCTTCGCCATAGTATTCTAACGCGACATCGCGCATAGGGGATAAATGACGTCATTGCATAATAACCGGTTATGATCTATTACTGAACCGATATCGAATTCTCCCCATCTGCATCGCGGTGCACCGAAAAAACAATTAATTTTGACACCCCTATTGGATAACCCAGACACTTTTACCCCTAATATTTTCCTGCAGGTATTTAAAACCTTAGACAGCGAGTTCTTCTGTTTTATTTTTAAAGTAGCAAACAAACAACTTAATGAAAAGGTTCAAATGGATTCTTTATAGGCCTTATAAAATGCCACCATCAGAGTCCTATCAATATTAAACTTTGCTAATTTCCTCAGACAGACAGGCCAACAAAGACTTTATTGTCTGCAGAAATTAGCGAAGTTCAATTGTTTAATTGTTTTTCTGAATGTATACCTATAATATATGCATGTGCAATCATCCTGATAAATGTAACATTCTATACTTGAAAAATAGAATTTTTGTTTGCTAAATAAATTTTGTATATAAGTAATCCTTTACTTGTTTAGCAGAAAAGTCATTTAATTACAGTATTTACATTATTAATTAATATTAATTATTTATTAATTACGGTTACTTTGGTTAATTACGCCCAACACTGATTAGACTGAACAAAATTCATGTATAATATTCAGCTTTATGATATAAACTTCTTTGACTTTTGTAAACGTGCTTGTTAAAGTAAGCTACTAAATGTACTTTACTAAACTCAACCCATCCGTGTCAACATTCTTTAAATTCCATAGAGGTTTGGTTGTAGATAAAGATGTGATGATTAATTCATTTGGCTTATTAAACTGAAAATTCCCTTTAATTACTAACTAGACCACAAGATAAATTAATGTTAATCAGTAATTGCAAAACCAAAATAATGAAAGTATTAATATCTATTCTTATACATTATAGTAAACATAGCCTTTTCTAAAATCTTGAAAATAAAATGTTTTATTGGCAGCACGGTGGCTCAGTGGATAGCACTGTTACCTCACAGCAAGAAGGTCGCTGGTTCAAGCCCCAGCTGGGTGAGTTGGCATTTCTGTGTGGAGTTTGCTCCCTATGTTGGCATGGGTTTCCCCTGGGTGCTCTGGTTTCCCCCACAGTCCAAAGACATGCTATATAGGTAAATTGAAGAAACTAAATTGGCCTTAGTGTGTGTGTGTGTGAATGCGAGAGTGTATGAGTGTTTGCCAGTGCTGGGTTGCTGCTGAAAGGGCATCCGCTGCGTATAACGTAAGCTGGATGAGTTGGCGGTTCATTCCGCTGTGGCAACCCCTTAAAGGGACTAAGTGGATGGAAAAAGAATGAATGAATGTTTTTATTCAGAAATACATCAAACTAGAAAAACAAAACTACCAAACACCTTCTGCATGCATTAGCTAGCTAAATATTTTTTTCTCTCTCTGACAGGATAATATGTGCTCAATTACAATGTTTTCTTCTATAAATTTGTCATATAAAGTAAGACTTGTTGATGTGATTTGTGAAGTGATTTGAAGGCTCTTGTTTTGATTCTCTGTGTATCTCCTTGTCATCGTTTGGGGTTGATTAGATCCAGGTGTGTCTCATAACTCTCTGTGGCATGTTCATACTCCCATGTGCCCTGGGAGCAACAGAAGACATTTATAACATGAACATTCATAGGCCAATTAACGTGTGCATAATGACCCTTTGACCTCCCTGTCTTACTGTCAGCAAAATACCAACCAGATTTAGGGACTTTTATTGCGTGCAAGGAATTTATAGGTTAAACAGGAATAATCACATACAGTAATCTTGTAATAAACATATTAAACATCTATTAATGGTTGTCTGAGTATTGTAGTGAAATACCAAATGATCTGATCAAGGGAATAGATCATGTCAGTGAAACTAAGGTGCATTTATCTACAGAGCTCAAATGAGAAAATAATTGACTGCAAGAAAACAAAGCAAACCCTGCTGAAAAATCCATCTTAAACCAGCCTAGGATGGTTGGCTGGTTTTAGTTGGTTGACCAGCCTGGTTGTAGAGGGGTTTTGGCCATTTCCAGGCTGGTTTTCAGCCATTTACAGTTAAAACCAGCTTGACCAGCCTAGCCAGGCTGGGAGCCCAGCCAAAACCAGTGATGTCCAGCTTAAACCAGGCTGGTCAAGTTGGTTTTAGCTGGTAATTTTTCAGCCTGACCAGCTAAGACCAGGCTGGAAATGGCTGGTCAACCAATTAATACCAGCCAACCAGCTTAGGCTGGTTTAAGCTGCATTTTTCAGCAGGGAAACAAATATTAAATAAAATAAATTGCTTTGATCTCAACCCAGGCTCATTCTGATTACGTACCCTTATGTACATTTCTAGAGAGAGCAAAATATGTCCCAGGAGCTACGTTTGTTTGCAGTTTTTGTTTTCGCGAATCCGCCAGAAGCTGCTGTGTATACTTTTTGAGATCTCAAATTTCTCTCGTGAGTGCTATTTGCACCTACTCTTCTCAAGTAAATCCACCAGAGGCCGCTGTTGACTAATTCTTTTGAAAAGTAATCCAGAAAAAGAAAAGCCCCATGATTTTTACCACGTTTTCAGATTATATACTTGTTAATTAAAATTTTTTGGCTTCTGCTTTTTTCTTACTTGCTTTCTGGAACTGTTCTTCACCGAACTCGAACCCCATCATCACGGTCAACTCCGCTCTGCATCTCAAGACCGCCGACATAAGTGTCAAGCTATCCAGATAAACTGGTAACAGCGGGAAAGCCATCCACATGCAGGTAAGCGGTCAGCTTGTTTGCGAGAAAAGGAACGCTGCCATACCACACTGTGGTATTCGTTTGAATAACGAAATGCAGCCATACGCTTCTCTGGCTACATAATTCGTGATCTCCTGAAATGTATATAGGGCTACGTTTACGTTTTTTAATGAGTCCATGTTGTTTGATCTTCAGTAACCAATATAGCTCATTGTGAAAACGTACCCCCTATTCATTTCTGGAAAGTGCAAATTATGTAGCGAGAGCTACATATAGCTGCATTTTGTCTTTAAAATGAACGCTACTGTGTGGTATGACGCCGCCAATGTCCTTTGTTTCTTTTTGCGCTACCAGCTTACCTCCATGTGGATGGCTTTTCCGCTGTTACCAGTTTGCCCAGTGGCTCGCTGCATACGTTGGTAGACTTGAAACACAGACAGGAGTTGACAGCGACAATGGGGTTTGAGTCTGGTGAAAAACGGTTTCAGAAAGGTAAAACAAAAACAAAAGGCAAAAAATATAAGAAACAAGTAAATAACAGTGTAAGAACGTGGTAAGATCTGAAAGTGTGGTAAAAATCAGTCTGCGAGGACTTTTCTTTTTCTGAATTACTTTTGAAAACACTGTTGGTTGGTTTAGAAGGTGGTGGGTGCTGGTAAATCGGTGCTTTTGAAAACACTACTGGTTAGGTTTTGGGAAGGGGGTTGCGGCATTTCTTTGTTTTATTAGCTATGTTTCTATCCAATGTGAATTAACTTTATGCACAAAACTGGAAAGGATGTGCGAATAAAGAAGTGTTTCCATCCAACGAGTGAAAGAGAACAAAATCATCACTTCCTGATTAACTGCCGCCAAATATCAACAGTAAAAACGTAATTTGCTGTGGTAGGAGAAGCTGCGTGAATCTTTTCTTCATTTAATGAATGACTTACATCTCAGAAGATGATGCTGACGCGCAATGAACACATGGCGTTTGAAGGTGTGAGATGCGGAGCACAGGCACTCTTAATTCTGGAGGTTATTAATAACATAATAACACTAATACTGAAATGGTTACGGCATTTTAGAATGACCATTTTTATCATCACATGATCTCTTATAATAACATCACATGACCTTTTTTAATGCGCATACTGGAATTTGTGCGGTTAAAAGTTTCCATTGTAGTTTATGCACATTTTTTTATCTAATAAAAAGTTGTTCCTACTCAGTTATGCTCATAATTTTTAAATGTGCATTTTCAAAATTTATGGTCATCTTGGCATTTCCATCAACCAATTTTTTTAATGCACATGTCCAAGATGTGCATAAAAATAGGTGGATGGAAACATAGCTATTGACAGTTCATTGCTGTTTGGTCACGTTACATTCTGTGTCTTCGTCAGGACTCTCTGTGTAAAGCTCTGGACTTCTTCCTATGTTATCACGACACTCATTTTGGCGAGGACATTCGACTGATTAAGTCCTCAGTTTTTTGTTTCTACTTTCTTGCACCTGTTCATCTTTAATAAATCTTCACTTGCACTTGGATTCATCCTTGTTGATTTTTTTGTTACACCGTGACAATAATTTTACCTTGATTTTACATAGCTTTTTTTCTTTTGTAAAATGATGCATCTCTGGGGCCGGCTGCACCAGCAGTGCGTAAGTTAAAACGTAGCCTATTTATGACTTAAAGGTACACTAAGTTACAATTTACGCACTGCTAAATATTTTTGTGTTGCACCACTTTACTTAGTTTAAACGTAACACTACATTCTAACTAATTATTTATGGCAGCCTTCCCCATTTATAACGGTAGAAAAGAGATGACAGCAAGATTAGTTTACATTGAGGAGCTCGCAAGATATTAAAGAATGATCTCCCTCTACTCAAAGCCTTAATTTCCTCCCAAATCTCGATTTTTTTCGGTTTGTGAAAGAAGAGTTTAATTTTGTTTCATGGAGTGTTTTGTGTTAATTGTATCTATCAATCAATATGAGAATTCCTGTATGACTGAGTTTTTCTCCCTGCTCTTTTTTTCCTTTCATGTGTACGATATTAAAAAAATCAACCTTAATGTTTTGATAACTTATATACTAGTTATATAGATGCATTAGTTGCAGAAACAGTTTAATGATTGAAATCTTTTTTATTGGATATTATGTCATTTAAGCTTATGACCTACTAACTACAGTTTGCCTTAAGAACATACAGTATGGTGCAACCGAAGTGAGAACAAATTTAGTTACAAACTAGCTAGTAGTTACTAAGCCCCTAGTGAGGGCTTTATGTTCCAGTTTAGGAAAGAACTTACAATCAGCTGGTGCAACCCTATTCTGGACTTTAAGCAGAGTGCTCTGCATTACAAATACAACCTTATATAATCATACAGCAACTGTGAGCTTTCGAGAAAATCAGCCACACTAGAAAAGTTGACCATATAGAGATATACAGGTGACCTAAACTAATTCATTTACAAATCATACAAAATAAATCGTTAAGTTGTTTTGTGGTGTTTATTTGGTGTTGTGCAAAGAACTGCATAAATTAATGTTTTATTTGTTGATAACATGCCTTGTTAAATATCACTAATATGAAAAGGAACTAATGTTGTTTGCGTCATACTGCCCGACAGTGTTCATTTTACCTAGAAACTACAGTTAAATGGATGTTGAAGTATTTTTTTTGCAGTTTCACAAACAGTGAAGATTGCCGCTTGCACAAGATCACAAGGCATGCACCTATAAACAACCACTGCCACTGCATCTCTTTACTTGAACACACTATTTCAATCTTATGTGCTTGGCAGTACTGTGGTGCAGTACCATCCCAAAGGGGCACAAAATCAATTGCAAAGACTTTCACTTTAATGTTCCCTGCTGGTGGAATGACCTGCACAATTCACAAACAGGAACAGCTGGGTCTCTGGACATTTTTAAGAAACGGCTGAAAACACTTCTGTTTCTTCAACACCTATTCCTTCAACACCAATCTATATTTTTACTTTATCTACTGGGTTGTTCTTCATCTGTCCTGATTGTTTGTTTGATTGTTGAAAAAAAGTGCACAATGCTAAACTTCATCACTTCATCTAGACAGATCTCTGCATGTACATATTGCTGCTTTTCTGGTGTTCTAAGTGCTTCTATTTTCCTGAAGTTGCTTTAGATAAATGTGTCTGCTAAATCAATAAATGTAAATGTAGAGTTCCTTTGGGTAAAAGCACCTGTATAATGATTAAATGCAGATATAAATATTTCAGAATGTGTTCTTTAATATTTAAATAAGTTTTTTTATAGGAAAATAAAGAAAAGGAAGCTTGTGATGTGTGGCGAAGCATGGTGACCCATACTAAAAAATGTACTCTGGGTTTAAACCATCCACACACACACACACGCACGCACATGCACACACACACGCACACGCACACGCACACACACACACACACACACACACACACACACACACACACACACAC
>CAIGQZ010001256.1:1657737-1686557 GCA_903798205.1 Danio tinwini | reverse complement strand
ACACACACACACACACACACACACACACACACACACACACACACACAGAAACATTTTTACTGCAGCGCCTGGGGAGCAGTTCAGTGACTTGTATAAGAGTCTCATCTCAGTCATGGTCCAATCCATGCTGGTGGTGAGATTAAAACCTGCAATATTTTTGTTTACAAGCCAAAGAGAGTTCTGCTTTATCAGGACTGGCTCCTGAATTAGATCAATAAAACTGTGTTTTTTCACAAATTTTTCACTGATTTACTGAATTAGATGAGTAAATCAGTGAGATTTAGTGATTGTAATATGTAATCCACATTTGTATTCTTTATCATGTATCACTGGTATTCAAACTTTGAAAGGTTTAGAGCCTATAAAGTGCTCTCTTCATGATGACTAACAAGATCTAATCCATATGAAAACCGTACAATACATAATTAAATCTCTTATTTACTGTACATTGTCTGCACTTCGATAGAATTAGAAGAGTGAGCAGAACTAAACAGTGAACAACATTTTTGACATTCCGAATTGATTCTGATGTAACTTAAATACTTCTGACTGGTCAATGCTTTCAAGACCTCAGCTGATTGCTCAAGGCTGGAAAAAACTAAGATTTAAAGAGCCCCTATTACATATTGAAAAGGGTCATATTTCGGTTTTATGGGTCTCCAACAACAGGCTGATATGTATGCAAGGTCAAAAAACACTTTCATGGTCTTATAATATGCATTTATTTTTACCTAATTATCCCAGCGACTCCCATATGATTCTTCAGCGATTCATTTGTTCCCAAACCCCTGCTTAGCGTGAAGCTAATCTGCGCTGATTGGACCGATGACAGCCTGTTGCCATTTATCATTTAAATCTGTAAACAAAGCAGCACGCGTTGCGTTTACAACGTTGCATTAGACATGATATGAGAATATAAAGAGTTAACCTGATACAGTACACGCGGTTACTAGTAACAAAACATGTAGATCATTTCTATTTGCAATCATTGCTGTGGCACCTCGTCCGTGAACTGCTATATGTTCTAAGTGCTTACCTGTACTCTGCTTTTCTAAACGATCACATCCCCAGCCGGGAGGTTGTGGCATCCTCTGTCCTCTGACAAGCTATCTCTGCGGGCTCCCGCTCTCCATTCGCAAGCCTTTTCAGTGCTGCTCACCAGCCCGAAGCCCAGCGTTCAGCAGCCTGCTGATGTACCTAATAATTTGTCCTTATTTTGCCTGCACCCCTGGTGTCTTGTCTGTCTATTACAAGATAGAGGCAGAAACTAATGCATGAGCTGTGTAGTGATAGATCGCCCATTGTAAGCGTGCAGATTTCTGAACGACTCCTTTCCCCTCACACTTCCAATAATATACAGGTAAACACAATGTCTTCATGAGCGTCTTGCTGCTGTGTTAGTGGGCGGGGCCGCAGGTTTGAATTTTGCTGGGTCTGCGTGTGCAACCATTATGTTTCGTAATGACGTCACGCCGGATTAACATCTCAGGATGGCGCCGCGGATGGCTGCCTCGGTGTGGAGCTCTTCAGTGTTTGCACTATTTCTGTTAGTCTGTCCTGTTTTATGTTTATCAAACACGATCAGTTATACCAGGGATGAGCTGCTGAACATTCGGCAGTGCACACCAACTAATCACCAACTGGATTTTGATTTCTCTGGCGTTTTGCGGAACATTGTCATCGGCGGAGCAGCTGCTTTGTGGAAGAAATACAAGACCCGGCGGCGTGGAAAAAGAGCTGGCGCGCTCGTCAGGCTGAGACAGCGCGGCTTCAGAACAGCGCTGCCTAGCATCCATCTAGCGAATCTCCGCTCGCTTCCTAACAAAATGGACGAACTACTTCTGCTCTCATGCGAAAACAAGAACTTTAACAACTCTGCTGCGCTGTGTTTCACAGAAACCTGGCTGAACGAAGCCATTCCGGACAGCGCATTACACTTACCGGACTTTCAGCTGTACAGAGCAGATCGCGATACGGAGTCAACAGGCAAAACACACGGTGGTGGGACATGCTTTTACATCAACAGGAGATGGTGTACGGATGTAACTGTGTTAAAGAAGATGTGCTGTCCTGATGTGGAAGCGCTTTTCATTAACTGTAAGCCGTTTTATGCACCGCGGGAGTTCTCCTCGTTCATTCTTGTCTGTGTTTACATTCCACCACAAGCACACGTGAGGACTGCGTTACAACAGCTGTCTGATCTGATCACAGAGACTGAACAACGACACCCGGACTCTGCTTTTATCATTCTCGGTGACTTTAATCAGGCAAAACTCACACACGAGCTGCCTAAATTCAAACAGCACATCACATGCCCCACCAGAGACAATAACATTTTGGATCATTGCGACACCACAATAAAGGATGCATATCGCTCTGTCGCCAGAGCAGCTTTAGGACTCTCCGACCACTGCCTGGTTCATCTTATACCAACTTACAGGCAAAAACTTAAAACTACTAAGCCAGTATTAAGGACTGTTAAGAGATGGACCAACGACACAGAGCAGGTCTTACAAGCCTGTTTTGAATGCACTGATTGGAGTGTTTTTGAAGCTGCAGCCACCGACCTAGACGAGCTCACAGAGACTGTAACATCATACATCAGTTTCTGTGAGGAGTTATGCATCCCTACCAGGACCTACTTATCATTTAACAATGATAAACCATGGTTTACACCAAAACTTAGACAGCTTCGTCATGAAAAAGAGGATGCCTACAGGAGCAGGGACAGGATTTTATACAATCAGGCCAGGAACACACTGACAAAGGAGATTGGTGTGGCCAAGAAAAGCTATGCCAAAAAGCTGCAAAACCAGTTTTCTGCCAACGACCCTGCATCAGTATGGAAAGGCCTGAAAGACATCACAAATTATAAAACGCCATCCTCCAGTATCGACTGCAACAACCATCTTGCAAACGAGCTGAATATCTTCTATTGTAGATTTGACACCTCTGACCAGACACCTCACACCCACCCGGATCATCTCCCTACACAGCCATCAACACCTCCAGCCATCTCCCTCTCACCCCCTGCACTTCAGATCAGTGAGGATAATGGGCATCAGATCCTCAGTAAACAGCCATCAACACCTCCAGCCATCTCCTTCTCCACCCCGGCACTTCAGATCAGTGAAGATAATGTGCGTCAGATCTTCAGTAAACAGAGGAGACGAAAAGCACCAGGTCCAGATGGTGTTTCACCAGCCTGTCTGAAAACTTGTGCGGACCAACTGGCTCCCATTTTCACACAGATCTTCAACAGATCACTGGAACAGCGCAAAGTTCCATCCTGCTTCAAATGCTCCACCATCATCCCAATACCAAAGAAACCAAAGATCACAGGACTCAATGACTACAGACCTGTTGCCTTAACATCTGTGGCCATGAAGTCATTCGAAAGACTGGTGCTAGCTTATCTGAAGGACATCACTGGACCTTTGCTGGACCCCCTGCAGTTTGCCTATAGAGCAAACCGGTCTGTGGATGATGCAGTCAACATGGGACTGCATTATATCCTAGAACATCTGGACAAACCAGGGAACTACGCAAGGATACTGTTTGTGGACTTCAGTTCTGCCTTTAACACCATCGTCCCATCACTGCTCGAGAACAAACTGACCCAGCTGTCTGTCCCTAGCTCTGTCTGTCAATGGATCACCAGCTTTCTGACAGATAGACAACAGCTAGTCAGAATTGGCAAAATCACATCCGACAGCCGCACCATCAGCACTGGTGCCCCCCAGGGATGTGTTCTCTCCCCACTGCTCTTCTCCCTGTACACAAACGACTGCACTGCAAAAGACCCCTCCATTAAGCTCTTGAAGTTTGCGGATGACACTACTGTTATCGGCCTCATCCGGAACGGTGACGAGTCTGCATACAGACAGGAGGTGGAGCGGCTGGCTTTATGGTGCAGATACAACAACCTGGAGCTGAACACGCTCAAAACAGTGGAGATGATAGTGGACTTTAGGAGAAACCCCCCTGCACTCCCCCCACTCACCATCATGAACAGCACTGTGGCTGCAGTAGAGTCATTCAGGTTCCTGGGCACCACCATCTCTCAGGATCTGAAGTGGGACATTCACATAGACTCCATTGTAAAGAAAGCCCAGCAGAGACTGTACTTCCTTCGTCAGCTGAGAAAGTTCAACCTGCCACAGGAGCTGCTCGTACAGTTCTACTCAGCTGTCATCCAATCCATCCTCTGCACTTCAATCACCGTCTGGTTCAGCTCAGCTGCCAAAACCGACCTCCGTAGACTACAGCGAATAGTCCGGACTGCTGAACGAATCACTGGCACTACCCTTCCTACACTTCAAGAACTGTACTCTTCCAGAGTGAGTAAAAGGGCTCGTAAAATCACTCTGGACGCCTCACACCCAGCACACTACCTGTTCGAACTGTTACCGTCTGGTCGGCGCTACAGAGCACCAAGCACAAAAACAGCCAGACACAGGAAAAGTTTCTTTCCTCAGGCCATCTACCTCATGAACAGTTAAATATTCCCCTACTGTGCAATAAACGTGCAATACTTTCTCATACGCACTTGTACACAGCACCTTATAACCTGTATATTTACAACATATCTGTACATACATTCAACATCCAGATCTTTTTGACTAACTGCATCTCTGTTTAATGTTTATTGCCTTTTCTTTTCTTGTATTTAATTTTGTGTTGTCACTCGTCACTTTATGTACACTGAAAGCTTCTGTTGCCAAAACAAATTCCTTGTGTGTGTGAAGCACACTTGGCAATAAAACTGATTCTGATTCTGATTCTGAAACGGCTGAAGATTTGTTATCAAGACGATTCATTTAAACCACTATGAGTCGACTCTTTTATAGATAAATCAATATTTTTAAACACTGTCCACTTTCAGATTTAAGCTTTAGCTGCATATTTCACTTCACTAAAAGCTGTGTTACACACTACATGGAAGGTCATTTTCAAAAACCCATAATAGGGGCTCTTTAAGGTCAAACACAAACAGAAAACATACATCTATTTCACCAGTATGCTATTATTACAGCTTGACTTGAAGATGCTCTTGCTATCATTTTATAATCTTGCTGAGCCAGGCCTGTGCATGAGGGAGAAAAAGTTTACCATTCTGATTTTAGAAGTCATGCGAATAAACCACACTGATGCTGGTTGGTTTGAACATGATTTTTAATGTGGGATGTGCTTCATGCATTCATGCCTTCATGTTGGGCAGATCTTTTTGTTTGAAAAGTACATCCAGAATTTTCTAGGTATCGTAGAATATATGTGCATATACAGAGATAGCTGAAAAACAAGAGTTCAGTACATGGAAATGATGCACTATGAGCCTCAAACACCATTGTTTCCGGTTTCTCATGTAAATCCTGTAAATTCTAAAATCTGATATATAAAATATCTCATCTTGCATTATACTTACTAAGTATGTGGAACCCTTATTTTGAAAATGAGAGCAGAATTAAAGAACTCTCAGGTAATAATTAATCCTGACATGAAGAATCAAGTCGCAGCTCATCATCAGAAATCATGCATCAGCAAAAATGCAGGATATGTTTAATTGTTATGGTCTGTTTCACTGTATCTTTTGTTAGTTTTTAACGTGTATATTGTGGAATTTGCAGAGTATGTTTGTAATAAGACAACAAACACATGTAGACTAACAAATAGATGTGTTTAGTACACATTTATCATCATGTCATACCACTCAGCTCTTATGGTACATTTGCATTCGCATTCAATGCTTGATGGAGGGACGCGATCGTCATAAAAGCATCAGCCAGTAAAATTAGACCACAATTGGCTACTGTCTGAGCTGAAACATTTGCATAAAGCAATCTGATTGGCTGATACTTCCATTGACACTTAAAAAGTTGAGAAATTCCCAGCTTTTGCTGACACAGCGCCAACGGATCCACAGTTCAGTTCATCAATGCTTGATGTCACCCATTCAAAGTGAATCACAAGCGTTGACTCTCACGCCATGTGAATCTAACGTTACTGTTATTTGTCTGGAGTGTTTTCATAAAGGTTAAAACCATAAAACACAACATTTTGTTGGCCCCTATTGAGAATAATTATTATTTAGCATATATTTTATCTACAACACAACTCAATTGCATTTACTTACTCCTTTTATCTAAAACAAACCTCTCTGCCACTTTACCACTTTATTTTAATTTGTTGCATCTCTCATTTTTAAAGGTAGTTTTAATTTGTGGAGCTGCGCATCGATGGGTTTGCTCTTCAGTGTTTGGACTTTCAGCAGTGAAAAACCACACTGAACTGAATTAAACTGAACTTTGAAAACTGGACTGACACAGTTTCAATTCACTAGAACTTCTATATTAAGCTGCTTTGACACAATCTACATTGTAAAAGCACTATATATAAATAAAGATGAATTGAATTGAATTGAATTGAAACACAATAATTATTATTTAGCTTATATTTTATCCAGAACAGAACTCACTTTTATTTAATTTAATTTGT
This sequence comes from Danio tinwini, assembly GCA_903798205.1. Classification (NCBI taxonomy): domain Eukaryota; kingdom Metazoa; phylum Chordata; class Actinopteri; order Cypriniformes; family Danionidae; genus Danio; species Danio tinwini. The sequence goes on along the minus strand of CAIGQZ010001256.1, from coordinate 1,680,062 downwards.
TACATTTCATTTATTTTGCTCACTCCTTCTAGCTAAAACAAACCTCTCTCCTACTTTATTTGAAAAGAATGTCATTTAACATGCAATCTACTCAATTTCAAATATTTTCAAATATTTTTGACAATTGTAGTATTATTTTGATTGTGTGTACTTCAGAACTCCTCAAGCTGTGTGCAGTGGTGTAAAGTAACAAGTGACAAATACTCTAACTACTGTAATTGAGTAATATTTCTCAGGAATTGTAATTTACTAAGTAGTTTTAAAAATGTGTAATTATTTTCTTCCCCATGAGTACATTTTTTTGTGCTGTATCTGTACTTTTACTCCACTATTTTCCTTTAACCTGCAGTACTTTATTTCTTTCTTGTCTGTGGTGATTGGCTAAAGTAGAAAAATCAGTCCTTTGATTCCTATCTAATCAAATCGCACATAGAAAGTAAATTAAATCATACCAAACAACCTCAAGACATGGGCGCTTTATAAATGCACCAAACCTTTTGGAAGCAAGGCAATGACCCAGAGACTGTCGATGGATGTCGAAGGATGTCGACTGTATGATGACTGTATGATAGCCCTAAGCTATCACTAAATGGAACAAAAGAAGAATGGAAGGAAGGGCCGAATAAAGGAAGGGCAGAGCAAGGTATGGAAGTAAGGATCGAATGAAGGAAGGAAGGACCGAACTAATGAAGGAAGGATTCAAGGAAGGACTGAACAAACGAAGGAAGGATGAACGAACAAACAAATAAATGTATGAATAAAGGACCTAATGAAGGAAGAAACAAAAGAATGAACGAACGAACGAACGAATGAGTGAGTGAACGAATTAAGGGAGGAACAAGGGAAGGAACAAATGAATGAAGGAAAAAACAAACAAATGAATGAAGGAAGGACAGAACAAACAAACAATGGAAGGAAGGAAGGAAGGAAGGAAGGAAGGAAGGAAGGAAGGAAGGAAGGAAGGAAGGAACGAACGAACGAACGAACGAACGAATATAACTGAATGCACTAAAGAATGTTACGTTTACACATCCTTTCACAAACTGCATGTAAAGGTGTAATACTCACTACTCACTACTCTTGAGTACTGTTAAAAGGGATATTTTTTACTCATGCTTTGAGTAATATTTACAACAGATACTTCTACTGTACTTGCACTATATTTTTGGGCAAGTAGTAGTACTTTTACTTGAGTATGATTTCTCAGTACTCTTTCCACCACTGGCTATGTGTGTTTATAAGAAAGGGAGAAAGAAAGTAAACAGACACTTGCACAAGTTGAGGAGCTCATTAATATTCATGACTGTTCCAAATACAGTCAAAACCAAGTTGTTCATTTAGGGGGAATTCCTGTAGTAATAAATGAGCATATAAAACTGTTTCTGGAGAATTTTAGCACTTACCTAAGCCATATATACCTACTCTGTAGATATCAGAGAGCAATTTAATATATTGAATCAATACATTTTAATACTGTTATCTTTAAACTGATCTGAAATCCATATGCCTTATATAAATACAAGAAAAAACAACAACAAAAACATTTTCATCAAATAAACATCAAGTAAATATCCATAATCTAATTTAAATTGGAGAGTAAAAGCTCAAACAAAAGACAGAACATTGCCTTTTTATTTCAGTGGTTTACCATCACACAGCACAAGGTGAAACTGCATCTAAGGTGTCTGGAGCTTAATGGATTTCTTAGATTCTTCTGTGAACTTAATAATGGTAGCTTCTCTCTTGATGATGATGATGATGATGATGATGATGATGAGGATTTTCTCTTCTTGCAGGTCTGGTGAATGGGTTTTCTATGAGTCCACCCACCCTTGACAACACCAAAGACCAGCTAGTGATTAACGCTAACGACACATTGAACATTACATGCAGGTACAATCTCATTTTCCAGCTATTTTTAAACAATTATGCTTGGTACTGTTTTGTTAAATCATATACAATTAAACTAATTTGTCACACCACAGAGCTTTTTTAAATATGTAAGATAAAATTGAAAAATTGTTAGCAGTTACAGAAACTAAATTTTACTTTCTTAGATTTAACCAGCGCTTCAAGTGGGGGAAAATGTAAAATAATATAATATAATATAATATAATATAATATAATATAATATAATATAATATGATATGATATGATATGATATGATATGATATGATATGATATGATATGATATGATATAATATAATATAATATAATATAATATAATATAATATAATATAATATAATATAATATAATATAATATAATATAATAGAGGTTATATAATATAAGAAAGGTTAGTTTGTTGCTTGCAGACAGTTTGAGTGAAAAGTACCAGCAACACGTGAGAAGTGACAGTACAAAAAGTGTAATGAATTACCATCAAAATAATTGGCTGCACCAACTCACCAACTCATTTTCAAGTGCATATACAGTTGAAGTCAGAATTATTAGCCCCCCCCCCCTTTTTATTTATTAATTTATTTTTTAAATGTTTCCCAAATGATGTTTAATAGAGCAAGGAATTTTTTTACAGCATGTCTGATCATATTTTTTCTTTTGGAAAAAGTCTTATTTGTTTTAATTTGGCTAGAATAAAAGCAGTTTTTAATTTATGAAAACCATTTTAAGGTCAAAAATTTTAACGCCTTTAAGCTATATATTTTTTCAATAGTCTACAGAACAAACCATCGTTGTACAATATATTGTAAGCTTAATTACCCTAACCTGCCTAGTTCACCTAATTAACCCAGTTAAGCCTTTAAATGTCACTTTAAGCTGTATAGAAGTGTCTTGAAAAATATCTAGTCAAATATTATTTACTGTCATCATGGCAAAAATAAAATAAATCAGTTATTAGAAATGAGTTATTAAAACTATTGTATTTATAAATGTGTTGAAAATATATTATCTCTATTAAACAGGAATTGGGGGAAAAATAAACAGGGGGCTAATAATTAATAATAATAATAATAAATCTTTCCAAAAGTATTTAGGTTGATAAAAAAAGATATGGTTACATTATAAATGATTTAAATTAAATTACTTTATGGTTTCAAATGGGATGAAATCTCTAGCTAAACAATCGAGACACATATTTAGTCTTTTTTTTGATTGAATAATCGGATAAGCCTGTGAGCCGTTACAAAAACAAGGACAATGTTACATTTGGAAGAGATTGGATGGTTAAGCAAATGTGGTATGAACACACAGGGATGCGATCCAACATATTTAGCTCTAATCCCCTTAAAATTTGCAGACGTTTCTCGCCAAGAATTCCCAGAATAAATAGTTTTTCAACTGTTACAAACATATACCTTTGAGAGGAAAGCATATTTTAGAGCCAGTGTGATCGATGAGCAGTATTAAGCAAAGCCCTGGCTGGTGTTCAGAAATCACTATATTTTATAATCTGATTGAGGAATACATCTGTTTAAATGTCAGTGCCTTCTCTTCTGCCTGTTCCAAGGAAATCAAGTGCAGCTTTCAATATGTAAGTATCACAGTTTTGAACTGAAATACAAAGTTTTACAATCAATTAATTAAACACTATATTTGTATAATACTTAGAATTAGGATTATGTTTATGTTAACATATCTTCTCTAACTCTAAATATTACATTTTGGCATGCAAGCATTTATGATACAAACCTGAATGATATTTCATATCGAGTGAGGTAAAGGTTTTGGCTTGAGGAGAAGTAAAAAAAAAAATCATCTAATCATTTAGAGCCAGATTTTTCTTGAAGGTGAACAGTATGAGTTGGAGCAAAACTGATTTCCTCTCAGATTTTATATCCTTGAGCTTTCAGGTAGATTGGTGTTTACTGTCATGGGGTTATATCCAGAGATAACAAAAGTACACAAAATCCTTTACTCAAGTAGAAGTACAGATACAAATGTGTTCCTTCAAGACCTATTGAAAGACATTTTGCTATATCCAAAATGTGTCAATTTATTTCAGTAAATATAAAACATTAAACACATTTTAAAAACAATATTTTTTTAAGAAGTACATTTTTGTGTAAATGCACGTTTTCCATTTACAATAAAGAATAAAAATACTTTATATTAAAATACTTTATATTATATTATTATATATATACTAAATATTTTTGGCTAAACATTTCACAACACTTTTCCGAAAATATTACAGAAATACATTCTCCCATGTACAATATAAAACTTTTTTTCTCTAATTTTCACACAATACCTTTGTAATCACTTAAAAGCTTGTGACTTATTTTAAAATAGAAATGGAATTATGCAAAAGTATTGTAACGAGATATGCACAACCTTTAATTACTTTTACAATACTAAAATGTCTGCATGAACACTTTGCATATGCAGGACTTTTGCCAGCTCACATACGTAGTGGAAAAGCAAACGCCAAGAGGTGCGGATATCAATAATGAAAATATATTTATCAGAAAATGCTTACCAAATGTTTATTAAAAAAGCCTTAAATGTGTAGTTAGAATACCTATAGTTTTGTTTTACCAGTTGTTTTGTTTTATAGAACTTAATTAATGTTTATGAGTTTCTTTAAACATATGCTTTTAAATGAAGATTCTTGTTTTAATATGGAAATTATTCGTAAAATCACTTTGCCTTTCCAGTCATATTTATTTTCATAGATATTGTAATAAAAAAGGAGTTGTCCTACACTTATGTACCTATTTATGAGAACAATTGTGTACCTTCATTTCAATTGTACCATAAAAGGTACAGAACAGTATCATAAGAGGTCTTTTCTGTACCATATAAGGTACAACTTTTACAAAGGTACAAAACTGTTCCTTAAGGAACATTATTTGTACCACCATGTACCTTTTTTCTCTGAGAGTGTAGGAACAAACAAAAACTACTATGGAAGTTAATGTATGTTTCCTCCATTGTTTTCAACACAGAAAGATACTCAAACATGTTTGAAATAAGTCCAATAAGAATTTTCATTTTTGGGTGAACTATACCTTAAATGCTTTTATCTGGCCCTTTCCACCAGGGGACAGCGGATTCTGGACTGGAGCTGGCCTGAAGAGTCTTTGAGTAAAGTGGAGTTTACTGATCGCCAGGGTCAGCAGTCGCCCACTGACACCCCAGGGCATAGAGAAATCAGGCTGAAGGAGTGTCAAGGGGAGTCTGGTAAACCCTACTGCAAGACCTTAATACTTTCCAATGCCCAGGCCAATGACTCGGGTTACTACCGCTGCTTCTACAAGGACATCAAAGCTGTTATTGATGGCACCACGGCAGCCAGCATTTTTGTGTTTATTCGAGGTGAGAGCTGTGTTTGAATATGTTTGTTGTTGTTATGGCATTGTTATTGTCTCTACGCATTCAAATTGTCTTCCAATTAGTATGACTATGAATCCTTTATGCTTTTTTATGTTAGTCTATGTAGCAATTTCCATTTTTTCACTTTGGGAAATGTGCAACCTCATTGTGCTCCCCATAAAATTTTTTATTTATGTACTGGTTGTTTACCCTCAATTTGTTTGAACCCTGTACGTGCATGTTTCTTCTGTTAAACACAGAAAAAGATAATCTGATTTTGATGACAAGTGGTTAACACATTGTCTGAAAGTCTTGTCAACATTTGATCATTTCCAGTTTCGAAGGTAATCAAAAACATATAATTGGATTGCTTTGATAGTGTAGACATTCATGTGGTTGAATCATAGACTATAAAATTATAGATGTAGTATGCGTGACATTACCAGTAGGTTTCTGAAGAGCAAATGAAGCTATAGGTAGGTAAAGCCAGCCGTCACCTTCTTGTCAGTGTGTCACTGTGCCGACCAGATAATAAAAAAATGGTCAAAGAGTCTGTGCGTGAGCAGAGCTAGAGATGCCTGGTTGCATATTTCGGTTACACTTTATTTTGATGGTCCGTTCATTGAATTCAGGTTACATCTACATGCCAACTGATTCTCTAATTAGATTATAAGTAGACTTTTAGGTTGTGGTTAGGGTTAGTGTAAGTTGACATGTACTTGCAAAGTTTCTTATAGTCAGTTAAATGTCTGTTGAAGGAGCAGTATCAGCAGATATTATGCAGACAGTCTACTAATACTTAAATGGGCCATCAAAATAAAGTGTTACCATATTTCTTAGATCGTTTTCTTTCTTTTTTTTAATGAAACACTTAGTACTTCATTAAATGCAACATGCAACATGCAACATGTGAAGTACAATTTCAGACCAGCACAACCCTAATTGTTATGTTTTGCGTCACGTTGTTTAATTAGCAAATCCATTTGCATTACTTTGTGGACTCATGGGTGTGCCGTCTATAAAGGAGGTGCATTAAGGCACATTGTTATATAATATTATTATTATTAGCAGTATTGTTTATTATATGCATATTTATATTTATTTGAATAAAAACAAGTTTAGATTTGTCCACCTTTCGGGTTTTGGAGACATACATCACCAAATGGGGCATAAGAATTGGATGTGTGTTTGGATATAGCTCAGTTTTTTTGACCACACTTCATTATTATTGTCCATTTATTCATTTGCTGGAAATCAGAACTAAAAAAACAAAAACAGTTTTGAAACAAATCTTTGCACTTAACAAACAAAATTAAATATGTAGGCTAATGGATGTCTTCAGTGCAGTGCGTACAACACCGTTTCCTTATCCACCAAAGTAAACGAGTAAAGTAAAGAGTAAAAGTAAAGTAAAGAGAAAGTAAAGAGGCTGAATAGAGAAGGCTCGTTTTTTATCTGCGCACTGCAGATGGTCTGTTTAACTGTTTTCTTGCTAGTGAAGCTTTCAATTTTTCCACTCACTGTGCAAAGTCTGCCATGTAAATAGCAAATGCACCATGGCATAACGTAACTGTCTCTTAAAGGCACGTTATACTCAAAACACGTTATACTCAAAACACACCCATAACTCATTAAGAGTATAAGCACAACCCTGGGCACAAACTGTGTGGATTCGTACACACCCTTAATGCTTTTGCACCATGTGCTTTAGACTTTGCGCCTAACTCGTTAAAATAGAGCCCTGAATCTTCTAAACCTGAATTTGTGACTGTTTTGTAGCACACTAGCTTATAGATATCTTAAAAACGAATAATAATAACATCTAAAAAAGTTTATTTTAATTTCATGAAACCTTTAAATAGAGTGTGTGTTAGAAAATGCTAGGTTACTTATAAAATGCAGGTTGTATTAAATTGCTTCAAATGATTGTTTTATAGTCTGACATCATATTCTGGAGTGCATTCAAATTTTAAATACAATTCTAAATAATAAAAACATTATTTTAAATAAATTGAATAATTTATAAATAAAACTAGGGAAAAATATCACTACCTGGAAAAAAATGGAGGCCAGACTTGAATGTTCTGTGAGCCCAGTTAACTGCACAACATGCCATATTATTTGATAATTATAGAAAATGTATTAATAGCAACAAATCCACATAAAACAAAATAAAAATTATGACAGTATGACAGGTTCAGCGGCTGTAATTATCTGAGGTGATGTGACGCGAGCAGCAGATACCTGTTACTCAAGTTGCATATTACAATATTAAGGCTTAATATAAATTAAATAAATGAGTTTTTAGTAAATGATAAAATCAACCCTTCAATTGTCATATTAGCTTTATACATCAAAAACTGTTTTTTGTACAAGGCTGTAAACATGTTTTTCTGCTTTAAAGTTGGCCATTTTAACATAGGGAGTTTATGGAATTGCATCCCTTTTGAAGCCAGCCTCAAGTGGCCAGTTGATTAACTACAGTTTCAGTCACTTTCATATTGGCCATTTTTACTCTGCCTATACAATTCGGCTTAATGTGCAGTCCACATGCCAGATTGAATTTCAGCTTTGCTGTTTGAAGTTGTTCATTTGGTGATTTTCTTTCTCTTACCAGTATCTTACCTGAATCTAACTCAAAAATCAGTGTAGTTTTGTTGCTATGAAAGCAGAAGTGAATGCTGCTGTTTTTCGTTAAATCATGTAAGTTCATTTCACAATATTAGAAGCTGGAAAAAAAAAGTCAAACCCACTGAAATGTGTTTCCCTCTACTTGTGATCCCATCACCTTAATGCATTTAATACTAGGTGTGAACAGGGCCTTTAGCAATGCCAGAAAGGTAAACAATTATTTCTAAAGGGAGACAAAGCAGAATGTCCATTTTGTGTAACTACAAATGTGCTTTAACATTACACTAATGTGTATGTACTGTATGCAGTGCCATTATTTATTCATTCATTCATTCATTTTCTTTTTGGCTTGGTTCCTTTATTAATCAGGGGTCACCACAGCGGAATGAACCACCAACTTATCCAGCATACTGTGTTTTACGCAGCAGATGCACTTTCAGTAGCAACCCAACACTGGGAAACACCCATACGCTCTTGCATTCACACACATACACTGCGGCCAGTTTTGCTTACTCAATTCACCTATAGTGCATGTCTTTGGACTGTGGGGGAAACCGGAGCACCTGGAGGAAAACCATGCAAACACGAGGAGAATATGCAAACTTCACACAGAAATGCCAACTAACCCATCCAGGGCTCGAACCAGCGACCTTCTTGCTGTGAGGCAATTGTGCTACCCACTGCGCCACTGTGACCCTGCAGTGACATTAAAACATCAGATCTCACTGTAGTTACTGTTCTGGACAAAATACACTACAATTCTTCCCTGTTCTGCAGCCCATTTGTGTAAATACACACTTAACCTTTGAAAGAATAGATATCATTCCTGAACAAAACCATCACACTCCTTATATCCTTATAGAGTTAGTTGAATATCAGTGTCTGGTCCCTTTTGCAATTTGTGGCATTTTCCCGAGGCAAACCAAATCACAAATCCCATTTTTATTTGACTTCCTTCAAAGAATGCTTAGCTGGGGTATCTAAAGTTTAAAGTTTCTATTTTCTTTGGGGAGCAGACAAAAACATCATGAACATCTCCTTCAAAACATCACCCCTCTTCAGAAGATCAGAGCAGATTATACATGAACATGCTTAAAACATGTTTAGTTTACCCCTTAGACAGCCCATGATTAGGAAGGAGCTTTTATACTGAATAAACTAAAGATAAGAAAGTAATAAAGACATATTACTGTACATGATGCCAAATCTGCTTATATTATTATTACAGAGAAAGTATATTCAACGCTGCCCTATCAGCGTCCTCCTTATCATATAGAAGAAATAATATTTATTTTCAGATGATTTGAGTATATTATCACCTCAGTAATGTGGATGGGAGTTATATAAATTGCCCTTTTCAGCAAAACATTTTATTCAACACTCAGTTTTTCAGTCTTATCAACCGTACGTTTGCCTGGGAAAAGGTATCTTTGAATCCAGGCCACTAGTACAGAACTGCTCTCTCCATTTGATAAAATTAAAGCCTAAATTAAAAAAAATTGTCATTTTATAATGTAATATCAATACTTTGTTGTACTTTTACATTTGTTCCAAATCTTGTTTTTTCTGATGCAAAAGCAGTTTATAGTGACCAAAAAAGACATAAACTGTAAACAATATCTACAGTAATTGAACATTTTACACCATTTTGTTATTCAGAGGTGTTTTTAGTGCATATACACTTTGCATTATGAAAACTTTATCTTTGCTCAGTGAACGTTTCATATTGCAATTATAGTGGCTTGAAAAAGCCAACATACTGTATTACATAAACCTATTATAATTTTTCCATCTTCTTCTTCTTCTTCAACTATTTTAGGAATGCATCTCCTCCTAGACCATTCATACTACAACCACCAAACTAACTCCAAACTTCCAAACTATACTGAATTAAGTCGCTATATCTTTTTCAACTGATCCGACTTATGGTTTTCTGAAAACTGACCCGGAAAAGTCCCATTGACTTAACGTTGGACCAAACATTGTGACCTCATAACTTTGTGCCAGACAAACAGACTTAAGGTTGAGCTCATTTAACTCAGACGACCAATCTTCCAATCACTGAGGACGTTTCAACTTCCTAGCCACACCCTGGTAAACACTTACGGAATCCTAGCAACTGTCCCATAGACTTCTATTGTAAAAAATTTGACATACTAACAACATACCAATTCATACTAGCAATATACTAATCCATACTAGAGGTATACTAATCCATACTAGAAACATACTAACAAACATACTAACATACTAATCATACTAGAAACATAGTAACAATATACCAATCCATACTAACAATATACTAATCCATACTATAAACATACTAACAAACATACTAAGCAACATGCTAATTCATACTATAAACATACTAGCAACATGCTAATACTAAATTCATGCTAACAACATGCTAACTCATAGAACCGTGGTAATTTATGTTAGCAACTGCTTAGCAACCACCCAGAACACCTAAATTCATGCTAACAACATGCTAACTCATAGAACCGTGGTAATTTATGTTAGCAACTGCTTAGCAACCACCCAGAACACCTAAGTAACCACCTAGCAACACCTTAGCAACCACTCAGAACATCTATCAACCTTCTAGCAACACTTTAGTAACCACCTTGAACACCCTATCAACCGCCTGGCAAGAAACATGTATACTAGAAATATGCTAACGTACTCATCTATCTATGTCAACTGTTCAAACTTTTTAAAAACTACTTCAAAAAACTACTTCTACTTTGCAATTCAAATGTTTAAACAATTTAAAAGTTTAAAGCAATTCAAAAGTTTGGCACTCTTTTTTGTTGTATTTTGCCATTTTTGTAGTTTGACAGATGATCTGTGCATTCATATTTCAGAAGCAGATTTGATCTTTTGACACTCCATAAATATTCAGAGTTTCCTTGCTGGTTTAGGATGTGCATACACAAATAAGAATTATTATGTATCTTTTTTGAGCCCAAAACAAGTCTGAAGCAAAGACGACAAGTGGATATTTTACAATAACATGAGTTGTTGATGATTTATGACACTACGCTAAACAACAACAGCTCCTTTAATGCTTCATGTCAGTACGCCATTTCCATGTTTTAGCTGTTGAGTCTGATCAAGACATTTTACGTTTCATTTAGTACTGATTCATTTGAAACATGAACTTTTAGTTAAAGTTGTCATTGGATTTGCTTGTTTATTCCGAATAATGAGGGTACATACAGTATGTATTTGAATTGTGACTCTACTTTAAAAAAATATATATGACAACAAGTGTTTTTGTTACTTGAACCTATTTTAATAAGTTAATCAGGTTTCAACTATTTCTTTTAAGTTATACAAAGTTTTCTTAATATTTCTGTCAGTTTGACTGATGTTTGTTGAGGTGACTTAAAGTTAATTTGATTCAAATAAAAAACTTTAAAGCAGCAAGGATTTGGTCTAGTTTTCCAAATGCAAATGGATTAAATTACCTAAACGTTTTCTGTGGTTTTTGTGTACAGTGCCCTGCATATATAAGTACACCACTGACAAATCTGTCTTTCAGATTCATTTTTTTATAGGAAGCTATACAATATTATATTTGTGCATATACTGTACATTTAATTAGTTACTTCAGCCAAGTCTAGAGCTTATCTAACAAAATAACTTACGATAACACTTACGAGTACACCCAAATTTATAAGTTATAGGAAAATATTAAATACAAATTTATAAGGAAAAATCAAAAGGAAAAATTAAAGGAAAAATTAAGAGAGAAACAATCAAGAGAAGCAAAAAAAAAGTAAAAATTTGGTTAAAATTTTGTAGGTTGTAATTTTTTTTATCTTGAATTTAATTGTATTATCTTTCAATTTCTAAACATGTTTGGTGACTAAAATATTATTTTAATAAATATATATGTTTAATAAATCTGTTTTGTTTAAATGCACCAAAATACGTTGCCTATATTCACTGAGAAATGGATAAAAAGATTCATTTTCAAAATGGGGTGTACTCAGTTATGCTGAGCACTGTATAAAAACCTTGAGGAGCCTATTTTTAAGGTGAAATATGAAATAAAGCTTATTTACAATCAGAAATCAAGATTTTTTAAAGGGAACCCCAAGAACAACAAATGCAGTTATGAGCCAGATATTATCACCTGAAAAAAACGATATCCAATTAGAAATCAAGCTGACAGAAGACATAACACATTCATGGTGCAGCTCAAAGTTAAATAGATTTGGACAGAAAGAAGATCAGCTTGTTGATTTGCGGCAACAGCAGTAATATTTATATGTTTATTTGTCTATTCGTCCAGCATCTTTATTCTCAATCCTAAAGATTTTTTGCAAGATTTCCTGTGTTTACAGTACATTCAGGATTCTGGTTAGAAATCTGTTGGTGTGTAGTGTGCTGTCTTTGTCATACACTAGGAGAAAATGGGGAAATTTTGAGTGATTTATCTATATAAAAGAGTCAACTCTTTTTTTGGTTTAAATTAAACATTGTGGTAATGAATCTTTAGCTGTGTCATTGTGACGTCGATACAGAACTCAAGCTATGCCCATTTGTTGCATGCCCAGACCCAGGAAATTTGACCCCACTCACAAACACTGTAGCAAAGAAAAAGAAGGAGAATAAGACAAACACTGTAGCAGATCCCGGTTGAATTATGTTGCAAAGACACTGTGCTCTGAAGTGTGAGGCAAAGTTAGTGTTATTTTCCCCATCCAAAGATGAGGCTGTGAAGAGTCAGTGATTGAAGTTTATTTTTGCAAAAATACCTCAGCATTATAGCCCTAGCCTTGTGCTGTGTTCCCATCATTTTTCTGACGAGTGCTTCAGCAATCCACACGCTTACAACGGGGGATTTGTCAGCCGTTTGTTAAAAGAAGGATCAGTAAAGACTATTGACATATGGGACTTTGTCAGAGCTTGACAGGAACTTTACAGTACACAATTCATAGTCTTCCTGGTTGCCTCCTTGTTTTCTCTAGCTTGCAAAATATGTATTTAATTGTGTTTTGTTACTTGTAACCGCTCCACGCAGCTTGTATTGTATCTGGTTAACTTTTTATATTCTCATATCGCATCAAAAACCATGTTAAACACATGACACATGCCTCTTTCTTATTTAAGCATGTATGTGAGCTTGCAATTCTTTGCTTTTTGTCGTTGCTATATGGCAATCATCAGCTGTTCCTACACACGTGTGGCAGTCAAGTTTCTAAATAGTTTAGCTTTTGCCACTGTGTGGATTAATACTGAATGTGTGTCATGGTTAAGAATAGAGCAAAATGCTGGTGTTAAACTGCATTGCTTTAATGCACTCCTGCATTGGGCTCACACATACACTCTGCACTCTGACTACTTCAACAATGTTGATAAGCCGTGGTGGGCATTTCTCTTTGTCTCACGCTAAACGCAGTCGACCAATTGCAACAGACTGGGTAATCGGACCAATGAGCGCAGATTAGCGTCACGCTAAGGAGGGGTTTGGGAACAAATGAATCGCTAAACAAATCATATTGGGAGTCATTGGGATAATTAGGTAAAAATAAATGCATATTATTAGACAATGACAGTGTTTTTTTGAACTTGCATGCATATCAGCCTGTTGTTGGTTACCCCCAAAAACAAAATATGAGCTTTTGAATGCATAATAGAGGTTCTTTAACTGCTCATGAACTCTTGATGTTGATGTTGACAACACTTTTCTATTGATTTTCAGTGTAAATACACTTGCATAAGGATTTCATGAGTAGTTAAGAATGGGTTAATGATAATGTGCCCCTCCATGTAAACTCATCATATAATTATACTTTTCAGCATGAATCAACGAAAATTTTTTCCCTTAGGGTACAATAAAGTATACAAAGAAACAAACATACATTAACATATCATGAGTTCATGGTGGTTAAATTAAGCATAAACTAAGGTGTTAATTAATACATTAATTAACAAACAAGCATGTACTAACAAGCAATTAAGGTAGCCGTTATTCACACATGAACTCTTGTGACTCATGTTAAAGTTAGTTCATGATTAGCACACACCTTAACTCATCATTGGTTCATAATAATGTTTAGTTTACATATTAACACATCATTGTTCATTTACCATTATTAAGTGTTACCAGATTTTGTTTTTAATAAAGCGTATACCCATCCTAAAGCTAAGATTCTTAATTTTTCATGCATTTGTGTTCTGCAGAATAAGGTTTGAGTGAATTATTTTTTCACCAGTTCATCGAAATTTTGTCTATCTCCACAACACAATCTAGATCTGTATTAGTAACCAATTGGTTTTTCACCAGTTGATCAAAGAGTCAGTGACGTGGGACAGCTTTCCTCGCATTGCTCTCATTCCCTGACAGCGTTTTAAGAGGGAGGATGAAACAGGCCCAAGGAGAGTCAGGTACAGACGCCCCGCTGACTCCCTCCCTTGTGTGAAATTCTGCATGATTTCTCCTGACAACATGCCGAAACGCTTTCCACAGATCTTACCAGGGGGCTGATCAGAGCCAGCTGAAATCACATCTATAAATTAGCAGTGAGCGTAAAGCAGAATGGCACATGGCTGCATGTGTCTTCGGTTAAGCGATCGTAGGTCCTGCTGCTTCTTGAAGCTGTCGGCGTTTACGACTACATGTCATGCACTCCCAATCTCTTTAGAAGGCACCCTCAAAAAAAGCAGTGAAGATGATTTAGCACTATAACTACGAGGAGTTGTATATTTTTCCTATTATGTCTGTGTATGCAGACCACCACGGGGCAGAAACATAATCCTCCAAATATGTACCTTTTGTTTGGACTCCCGACAGCTTGGAGTGATTGCTTTGAGCTGTGTGAGGACTAGTTAGGATAATGGCAGCAGGCTTCATCAGGTGGCATCGAATGAGGCACAGAAGCATCGGCATGAGCTCCCGCTGAAAGTCAAAGCTGGAGGGTTTGTTTTAGGAGGCTCACACATATGGATTCTGACCAAGACAAAAGCTTGTTATTAAGCGGCTTAAGGAATGGTGCTGGAGACTGTTGATAGAAAAAAAAACTCCCCTTTTTAGATATTCCGGATGATCCGACAGCTAAATCTGGCTAAAAACTTTGTGTATTCAGGCAAAGAAGTTGAGGTGGAATGTTAAGTCTTTACTTTAAAAGAATATTCTGGGATAAATACTTAAGCTTTATCAACAGCGGCTGTGACATGCTGTTGATTAGCACGGAAAATCATTTTGAGAAGCATGTGTAACATGTAAAGCCCGTTCTCTTCAATAATAACTACACTGATAATTGTTTTAGTGTCCACATCAAAGTATGATAACTTTATTAGTGGAATGCGCTGTAGTTATGTTGTCTGCCAATTTAAATCATTGAAGCCTGTAAAGTTCTATTTGTCCTTTAAGTTCTTTTCGTCAGCTGGAAAATAAGTAATCCTCTCTGAAAGTTCTCTGTTAACAATTTCCTGTAGAATCTATAGCAGGGGTGCCCAAACTTTTTCCTATGAATGGTCAAGAACCAAACATGACTGAGGCTAGTGGGTCAAAGGTAAATATAGTTGCCATGGGTAATTTCCTAATTTATTTAATAATGTTTTAAAATGACTAGAAAACATTGCTTTATTTTTTTTTACATTTTATGATGAACCCACTACAGTAAAAACAAAACAATCTCATTTATAACAGAATTACACTAGTTTTTGCCTTGATTTGCTCACGATGTCTTCTGCATAGTCTGTAGAGTGACAGTATTTACATTTTAAAAATCAGATTTTAACATTTAAGTGAAACATTTAATTTCAGTTTGCTCTAAATGAAATAAATAAAAAGCAATAAAACACACAAAAAAGGTTAAGTCAAATTAGAAATGACGATCTCTTTGATAAAGGCATTCGACTCAAACCCTCATTATCATTCTCACTCTCCTCAGATGGGATGGTGAGCCAAACCAAAGGTTACAATGGGCCAACATTGGGCATCTCTCATCTATAGTAACTTACTTGGCAGCAGTTAGCCAGTAACTTACTGTAAATCAATTACAGCAAAAATACTGTATTTCCATTTACAGCACCATTTATCTTGCTGTATAAGTAATTTCAGCATTGATATTACAATGTAATCATTCAAATTGTCACGCGAGTATATTAGTTTAGATTCTAATTATTATTATTATCATTTCGCAAGTGTTTTCTTGAAGCCTGTGATTGTGTGAAGATTTTAAAAGCATTCAGGCTTAAGAAATTGTACATTTTGTAACTTTGACAAATTAAAAACAATTAATTGTATTGAATTGTTTATAAAACGAAGACTATGCAGTATTATTTTACATTTGATTATCTAACTACTGTATACCTGAATACAGTTTTACTCCTCAAAAAAACAATAAAACGCTGTTTTTTTATTTGTATCTTTTTTTATTGATTTTATCCATGCTTGTAGATTGTTTCCTATATTTTATGCATAGCCAACAGAATCATCCTAATCAATTTTTGCAAATAGTTATGCAACTAATCTAGTGTAGTTGTATTATATTGCATATATCACAGAATAAAAAAAATTGCAATGTTATATTTTTTCAATATCATGCATTATCTTTATAGTTATATCGTCCTTGATGTGACTAGGACCATTTGCATTTATTCATTCATGCAGTCCTCTGTGCAAACAGTAAGGAGGGAGTGTGTCCTACAAGTGGTTTGTATAGCCCACCTACCTGCGTTTATGTAGAAACATGGAGTGTTGATAAGAAACTGGTGCAAATGAAGAGGAGAGAGTGTGTTCTATTGGTGGCTATAGAGATTTATTACATTCAATTCAATTCTTGTTTATTTCTTTAGCGCTTTTACAGTGTAGAGTGTGTCAAAGCAGCTTAACATAAAAGTTCTAGTAAATTGAAACTGTGTCAGTCCAGTTTTCAGAGTTGAAGTTCAGTTTAGTTTAAATTTCACAGCTGGAAGTACAAAAGCTATTAAATGGCTATCTGGAATACTTAAATCTGGTCAGTCACAACATTCCAAGGTATATTATTCACAGATAACAACCACTGATAACTTCTAATAACACAGGCTCATCCTGGTACTTCAAATCATCTTGATCTTCAGTGAGTAAATTAACATCCATTTATGCTTGTCTGTCTCGCCGCTGTTTTTTCACTGTTTGCTTGTGACTGAATAAGATGTAATTTAATGTATGTTCTATTCATCCATTTTCATTTGTTTTAGCTTTTTCTTTAATTAAAGAATTAATAAAACTATTACGGCTCTAAACTTTTATGTTTGCTGCAACATAGGCTCCTTCTATGGGGGTATTATACCGTTTCTTTTACCTCCATGTGAACGGCTTTTCAATCTTTTCAATCGCTGATCAATCGGTGCTTTTAAAAACACTATTGGTTGGATTTAGGGAAGGGGGTGGGTGGGGGTATTGGTCAATCAGTCAGTCAGTCACTTGACAGTGGCACTTGCAGGAGAAATTTGAGATCTCAAAAAGCATACACAGTGGCCTCTGGTGGATTTGCGAAAACAAAAACTGCAAAAGAAAGTAGCTCCTGGGACATATTTGGCGCACTCCAGAAATGTATAGAGGACTACGTAAATCAGAATGAAACCGAGTTGGTTTTGTGGCAAAGAGGCAGTTATTTAAGCAGAATAAGGCTGCATGTCCACCAAACCATTTTTTTCTGTTTATGTCAATGTAAGCACCGCATTATTTAAAACCAGGGGCTGAGTATGCATTCAATGCAGAGCGCTTGTCATTTTTTAAACAGCGCATTGTTTTTTTAGAATAGCACTTGTGTTTCTGCAGGGCATTCTTCAGATTATCTTGTATTGTGTTCAAGAAATTCATAAAAGTTTAGAACCACCTGAATATGAGTAAATAGCTATATTTTCATCCAATAATGCAAATTAAATTTATGCTCAAAACTATAATATCGCATAAAAGATATGCGAATAAAGCATCGTTTCCATCCAATGAGTCAAAGAGCACAAATTCATTACTTCCTGATTAACTGATGCCAAATATCAATATTAAAAACGAAATTTGCTGTGGAGAAGCTGCGTGACTCTTTTGTTTATTTAATAAATGACTTTCACCTTAGAAGATGATGCCGACACGCAATGAACGCCTGGTGGCCTTTAAAACCATGGGACGCAGAGCACAGACGCTCTTGACAGTTCTGGAGGTCATCAATAACACTAATACTGAAATGGTTTAGGCATTTTAGAATGACCAAAACAACATTTCAGATGTTTTACAATGTGCTTAGCCTGCTGGTTTGTCCATTCACACACATTTTTACATCATATGATCTGTCATAACAAAATCACATGACCTTTTTTAATGCGCATGCTGCAAAAATAAAGCTAAATAAAGTATTTTCATCATAGTTTATGCACATCTTTTCTTATCGTATGCAAAGTTTATAGATTTGTGCATGTTTTTTATGAGCATGTTCAAAATTTATGCGGATCTTGGCGTCAACTGATTTTTATGCACCAAAACCAAAATTTTTATCTCCAAAAGGCACATAAAAATAGGTGGATGGAAATGTAGCTAATGATGATGAAATTGTCATTTTTATGTGAACTATGCCTTTAAATATGGCTGTAAACATTACCAGAATGACACCAATGGTGTTTATTAGTCCAAGACGTCTTAGAGGCAAGTACAAAACATCAGAAACAAATATAAAAGTAGTTAAATAGTAAAACCATTTGATATGTTTCAAATTATCACCAGGTTAGGTCTGAAATGTCTGTGCAAGTCTATTCAAATACCTCTAGCTTCACATGTGCACCTAGTTTCAGATTGTAGTTCCTAATGCATGCAGGCATAGCAGGCAGGCATAGCATTCTTAGCATTGCAGCAAGGTACTTTATTGCAGGCATTAGCATAAACTGTCTCCTTCAACTGTCAGTTTTTCATTTCAGGTCAAGTACTGTCATAACAGAGCAATATTTTGAAGTGAGCCTTGTTTACAGATTAGCAACCCGAATAATACAGTAGTCTTGCATAGCCAGAGATTCAGACTGACGTCTCTAAATAGGCTTTCTTGTCGTTCTGTTCATTCTTGGTCCAATTACTGTTTGAAAGTTAACATCTAACAAAGTGCAGTTTAAATCCCCAGATGTGTTCTTGCTCCATCCATTTTTATCAGGAAGCATCAGCATGTAATGATAGTGCCTATTTGAAAATTTGCTTCCACGTTTTTTGAAGATGTGACCTCCAGATAGTCAGCAACAGTTTAATACTTTTATGTTCTAAAATGATTCTAACACTGGCTGTTGGATGTCTCTATAGTTATTAAATATCTTATGTATATCTAATGAGCAAACTTTGAAGTTATTTGTTATTATTTGTTCCCCAGTATATTATTTTAGCTGAGTACAAAGTTACTCTATGTTTCTTCATTTTATTTATTTTATTAATGTTACGGGGGCTGTAGCATGTTCGCCTCACAGCAAGAAGGTCGCTGGTTCGAGCCTCGACTGGGTCAGTTGGCATTTCTGTGTGGAGTTTGCATGTTCTTCCCATGTTCATGTGGGTTTCCTCCGGGTGCTCTGGTTTCTCCCACAAGTCCAAAGACGTGGTATAGGGGAATTGGGTAGACTAAAATTGTCCGTAGTGTATGCGTGTTAATAGATGTTTCCCAGTGATGGGTTGCAGCTGGAAGGGCATCTGCTGCATAAAACATATGCTAGATAAGTTGGTGGTTCATTACGCTGTGGCAACCCTGGTTTATTAAGGGACTAAGCCGAAAAGAAAAGGAATGAATGAATGATTAATGTTACTATTAACATTAACACTATTTACATTTTTAATTTTATTGTTAATAAAATTAACAATTATTCTCACTTTATTCTCATGTTATTCAGTGAGAATAACGGAAGTAGAATGGCCAATCTGAGTGACGTGGTGTTGTTTCCCCTGAAGAATACTGACCTCCGGTCTAATCCAGAGGCATACTTGTCAAGTCTAAACTATCAAGAACCAAAATTGTGCACTTAGTATTGAAAATGGTTCTAGACTTTAAGCAACCAATCTAAGTTTGTTTTGTTTGGGGTCATGCAGATATTCCTAAAATGACTGATGTCTAAACTAGGTGTATGCTAAGAACCCAGCTTGTAGCTGATCATGATTAGCACTATTTGTAACAAAGGCTTATTGGAAATACCTGCTTGAACCTGCAGTTTTATGAAACTGCAAAACCATACTTTTGACTGCAATTTCTAGGTAAAATAAATGCTACGTGCAGTATAGGCACCAACAAGTGAAGAGTTTAGTTGTAAAACCCTCTAAATCCATTAGACCTCATTTCTTGTAAATACGCATTTTCTATCTTTCTAAGTTCAGCAGTTTCATTTTATAGGTAATTATAAGATAAAATAGTTTTTTTGTAATTTTTATAAATGTCACTTTAGACAATTCTTTGTTTTTTAACAAGGTAGATTTTCTTTTGCATCAAAACAAACTAAATCCACCTGTGCTTTTTTTTGCAAAAACCTCTAAATCCACCTATTGAGTCAAGACAGTGTAATTAGTTAAAAATCTCTAAAGATGCAAGTAGAAATTATTTTGCTAAACATAAAACACAAACCACCTAAAATTAAAAATACATAACTCTGCCTAGGGATGGGTAACGAAACTCAGTACTTTATCGATATCGGTGCTAAATTATAAAAGACAGGAGTATCGATAAGCTCTGACGTTAACGGTTTTGCTATCGGTACTGAAGAATTATTGCTGAATAAACATTACTCACAGTTGCATAATTTAACTGACCAACCTTTTCTAATTTGGCATATTTGATATTTGTCTGCACAGTTCTCACACAAATCTCACATGAGAAATGCTTGTGTTTCCGTTGAGCGCGTCAAGTATAAAAGCCTTCACAGTTCTCTGCTGTTTGCGCGCACTCAGCAGAGGCTTGAGCTAAGCGCGCACACATAGCTCGCAACACAGACTCGCGGCCACACACAGCTCGTTAGCTTACTGAGTAAACCAAACGGGTTGTATTTGTAGAGTGGACAGCGACAATGCCTGTTGCAATAAGCGCAACAAGTTGTTTTCTTGTAAAAGTGGAAATGCAAGCAATCTGGCTAAGTGAAAGTATCTTTCAAAAATGCATTAACTGCAACGAAAAGTAATGAAACGTTTTTGACTCCTTAGCTACTAACGGTAACGTTACATCATACACATTGTTATGCCAGCAGTTAATCACCTAAATTAGTATAACATTAATAGTTAAATAAACTGTAACCAAGGAAGTGACATTGACAACAAAGGTGCGTATCCACATGCAGGTTTAATAGAGGGATAGTCAGGCAAGCAATGATCAACACAGGAGCAAACAGATGTATGAGGGCAATCCAGAGTCGTAGTCAATATAACAGGCAAATAGACACAAGGCTGGCAGCAGACATGGAGAAACAGACAATCAAGGCGAGGGTCAAAACATGGCAAAAATAAAGGAAAAGCTTAAAAATGTAACTGGAAACAGATAACAAGACTCGGCAACTGGAGTGAGTGTGTGTGCTGCTTATATACTGTGTGTAATCAGTCAGGATGAGGATCATGTGTGTGTGAGCGGAGTACATGTATAGGGTTGTAGTCCATTAGATGGCGGATTTGTAGTCCGTAAGTGATAATGCATGTTTACCAGCGATCTATGGAGTGAGATCGCTGATGATCGTGACAGAGCCCCCCCTCTAAGGAGTGTCTTCCAGATGCTCCTAACACAGTTCAGGCAGGAGGTGGAGCAGAGGCGGAACAGGGGAAGGAATGGAGGGCCAGGACCATGCAGCAAAGGTGTACTTGGAGCATGGAGCTGAGGAGGGCCTGGAGCGTAGAGCTGCAGAAGGCCTGAAGAGTGAAGTTGCAGAGGGCCTGGAGTGTGGAGCTGCGGAAGGCCTGGAGAGTGGAGCTGCAGAGGGCCTGGAGAGTGAAGTTGCAGAGGGCCTGGAGCGTGGAGCTGCAGGAGGCCTGGAGAGTGGAGCTGCGGAAGGCCTGGAGAGTGGAGTTGCAGAGAGCCTGAAGTGTGGAGCTGCGGAAGGCCTGGAGAGTGAAGCTGCAGAGGGCCTGGAGAGTGGAGCTGCGGAAGGCCTGGAGAGTGGAGCTGCGGAAGGCCTGAAGAGTAGAGTTGCAGAGAGCCTGGAGCGTGGAGCTGCGAAAGGGCTGGAGAGTGGAGCTGCGGTGTGTCTGGGGGCTTTGGTTCAGCAGGCACAGGCAGTTCATATAACCCCCGTGTGTCAGGAGGCTTTGGTTCAGGAGGCACTGGCAGTACCTCTAACCCCTGTGGGTCAGGAGGTTTTGGTTCAGGGGGCACTGGCGGTTCAGATAACCCCAGTAGGTCTGGAGGCTTAGGTTTAGGAGACACTGGCAGTTCATTTAACCCCAGTGGGTCTGGAGGCTTGGGTTCAGGAAACACTGGCAGTTCATTT
>CAIGQZ010001256.1:1613194-1634775 GCA_903798205.1 Danio tinwini | reverse complement strand
ATATATATATATATATATATATATATATGAGCATAAACATTAGGTGAGCAGGTTACACTGTAACCCCGTGTCCTAACAACACGCTACGTTTTGCAATGATAAGCAATTTGACTGTTTGCACCAGACGAAACTTGACAGACATTTAAATACAGCCATTCAGAAGCACAGAATATGCACTCACTGCACTCTAAAGAAATGGTAAGGTTTATAATCTAATTAATACATACTAAACCTCTTTAATACTATTAAATGTACACGTTGAGTCACTGATATGTGTTGGTTTGCATTATTTCACAGTGCTTAGGTTCAATTTCAAAATATTTATTTTATTGTCAAGATCTGAGGTGAAATATATGCTGCTGCTTTCAGTAGTATGGCAATAAATGTCTTGTAAAATGGCATTCAAACTTACATCATTAGCATTTAACACTGAATAAAGCACATGAGGTGTACCTGAGGTAAAAATTGTCAGTTTATCTTGTTATTAAGCTGCAAGAAATAGAAGTTGTTTATAAAATATAAATTCCAGGTATTGGTTAGGACAAAGGCAACACGGTGGCGCAGTGGGTAGCACAATCGCCTCACAGCAAGAAGGTCGCTGATTCGAGCCCCGACTGGGTCAGTTGGCATTTCTGTGTGGAGTTTGCATTTTCTCCCCATGTTGGCGTGGGTTTCCTCTGGATGCTCCCAGTCCAAAGACATGTGGTACAGGTGAATTGGATAAGCTAAATTGGCCGTAGTTCATGTGAGTGTGTGGGTGTTTCCCAGTGTTGGGTTGCGGATGGAAGGGCATTTGCTGTGTAAAACATATGTTGGTTCATTCCACTGTGGCGACCCCTGATTAATAAAGGCACTAAGCTGAAAAGAAACCTTTTGGTTCTTAATCTGGCAACCTACACTTGCACGTTTTGATCCAGGAATGCAATACCTAGCTCAACCACTGGGTGTCAAACTTACAAACAGCACCTTTAACAATTCATTAATAGTATGAATAAAGTGTGGCCATAATTTGTATGACAATATAAAGAGCAATATTAAAAAGCAAATACGTGATTACCACATTTGTACAGCATTAAACAGTTTTTTGTATTCTGATTTATTGACAAAGAAGACAACAAATAGGACAGCTCCAGGAATGTGTAAAGTGACACATCCATGTTTTCAACACCCAACAGGGCAGAAGTTTTATGAGTTCAAGCTGTTTCCTGAAGACTCGCCCGTGGAGCTGATGCAGGGGGAGAGTTTGGTGCTCAACTGCACTGCACTGGTCGACTTCAACACTGGTGTGGATTTCCGGTGGGACTATCCAGGCAAAAAGGTAATTACAGTTATCAGTATAATGAACTTTTTCTGCCGTCACTGCGAAAGACAACATGACCTGTCCAATTCAGAGCAAATGTCCTTTCATTTATTAATTTGTGATGTATAAAAAGATAATGGCCCGACAACAAAAGCGCAGGGGCTTTGTTGTGATTGCATTCTGTAGTAATAAATCTTTGCTAACGTATGCAAACTGTCATATTCATTATTCTTCCACACTCCTGTGTTTGTCAGATCTGTGACCACTCATAAATCTGTCTAGTCATTATTTTGCCTTTCTCAGTATTCAATTCTTTTTTTATCAGCCCTAATTTGTTTTCGGGATCTTTTATGTTTGGCAAATAATTTTAGGTTACATTTGGCCCAAAAAGCATGTTTAGTATGTTAAGAAAGTATGTATTTAGGATTCTTTTTAAAATTTTCAATCAATATTCTAATTACTAAGGCATGCTAATTTTATTATTCCAGTAATTATAGTCTTATTAAGCCTTCTGTGCTGTTTTCCTGCAATCTGGAGGGATTTTGAGTCTTAATTTGGCCCCAACTTTCTCTGTGTTTCAGCAAATGGAATGCTCTTTGTTGACAAATCTTATTTTAACACATATTTTGCAAAAATGCTTTGGAATTTGCAAAAAAAATCTGCAATACACTGTGGGCAAATTTACTACAATTTTGTTATATTTGTGACTTGTTGTTTTGCCCCATTGATTTCCATTATAACATGACATTCTTTATTCCAAAGCCATGACATCATATAATCATGCATACTTTATTCTTGGTGGTTTTCTCTTTGGGAAGAGGTAAAGTTTGTAATTTTTACTGTTGATCATCAGTTGCAGTGCAAAAAAATAGAGTACAGTATAGTGTGTGTGAGTGTGAGAGAGACCTTTACACACTTACCTTGATACTGTATGTCTGAGAAAATCAAAATAAACACCTAAGTTCTCAGAACATAATAAACATAGTAAATGTATGCACACACACTATAATTTGCTGTTTTACTCCATAAAACTCTGTATAAAAAAAACAGACATTCGATCCATTATAATTTCAATTAATAGAAATAACATTTAATTATAGCATGATCATTGGATCTAAAATAATAATAATAATAATAATGGGCAGCATGGTGGCGCAGTGGGTAGCACAATCGCCTGACAGCAAGAAGGTCGCTGGTTCGAGCCCCGGCTGGGTCAGTTGGCATTTTTGTGTGGAGTTTGCATGTTCACCCCGTGTTGGTGTGGGTTTCCCACACAAGTCCAAAAACGTGGTATAGGTGAATTGGGTAAGCTAAAAACCCCAGAATAATAAAGACTAAGCCGAAAAGGAAATGAATGAATGAATGAATATTAATAATAATAATATATTTTTATAACAATTAACTCACAGCCTTGCCAGCTACCGATGGCATTTTTGATCATTTTTCCAAAATTTTAAAGCCTGTAAAATCAAATGTATCAAAATAAAGAACTGAGCCTGTACTTTTGAACAAAATCTTCATGTGTTCAAGTTTTATAACCACTTGAATGAGAGGTTTAATCAAAAATACTAAAATTTTGAGTAAAAAAAAGTCTGAATCCATCAACGTCCTGCTTTTCAACTGTACACCTCTTCATTTTTACATGTGATCTAATCTATACATTCGTTATATTTTATTCTTGTGAAGACCCTACAAATCCCATAGCTTATTATGGACATGCACTGGTGCTTCCCATACCATAATACACATATAGCACAGAGTGCCATATAAACTTGCCAGTTGACAAGAAATATCCTCAGTGGTGGGAGGTAAAAAAGATAATATGCAGAAAACATCATATGCATGCATTTCATGGACCTCATTGGGATAGCACAATTCCCAGTGATATATGATTGTGGTACTGTTATTCTATAGCAAGTCAAAATGAAAAAAAAAGATAGCTATATAATGATATGTACAATTTAATTGTCGAGGTTCCAAATACCAAGTGTACAAACAAAACTTACACAAAAAAGCAGCCACCACTAATTAGATATTTTTTGCCAATGTGTGAACAGGAGAACCGGCTGGCGAGTTTTCAGCCTGTGCGTAAAACTCTGGATGAAGCCACGGAAACCTCCAATATCCTCACAATCAGAAACATTCACTTGGATGATAGTGGCTATTACAGCTGCTGGGCTAGTACTCTGGAGATGAAACGAGAGCTCACAACTGTAGTCATAGTTCATGGTAGGTCCCTAAAAGCCGTATGCCTGCACCAATATAATGTAAAAAAAAAGTTGAAGTAAAATATAGACAAACCCAACATAACTTAGTTATTTTTTTATTTGAATTTATAACCCAGCTTAAACTTAGTAGTTGGATTTGTCCATATTTTACCCACATTTGGGTTAAATTAAACAGGCATTTTTGTAGAGTGTATAATAAGCTACGGTTAATTTAGAGGCTTTTCTTTCATAATTCAACAGAGAAGCCTTTCATCAGCTTGGACTACAGGAATGGATCAGTTATAGAGGCAAAAGAGGGACAAAAATCTGTCCGGCTACCTGTGAAAGTGTCAGCATACCCTTCCCCAGAAACACAATGGTAAGTCAACTTACAAGTTATATTAGGGCCTGTATTCACAACACATCTTAAGGCTAAAAAGTAGCTCCTAACTCATCAGTTTAAGGAGTAAAGATGTCAAAATATTGTGTCAGTCCAAGTTTTAGGACTTAAATTGTTGCTTTAAGAGTATCTCGCAAAGCAATTTACCTATAAAATGTTGCTCTTTAAGCCAGTGACATGTTAGGAGTAGTGAATACAGGACTCAGACCACAAGCTATGCTAAAATAGGCCTTTTCTGACATTTCATAAACATTTGAGTACAATAAGCTTTTAATAAGTTATCTTCTTAATTGCATGGCGTTCCCATGGGAACATATAGGTCATTTAAAAATACACAATAGTCAAAAAGGGCTTTGTTTTAACGATCTGGGCACAAAGTCTAAGGGCCCTACCTGTTGCTATTTTTAGAACAGCGCAACCATGTTGTTTAAATAGCAAATCCATTTGCACCACTTTGTGGATTCATGGGAGTTGGCACTAAAATAGACTGTGCAGTAGACCAGCTGAAAGCAGGTCTAAAGTCCAGCGCAGAGCACCTTAGTTGTGCGCCTCGACTTACACATTGCTTAAATTACAATATGTATAGCAATACACAATTTTTTTTACAAATAAAAAGGATTACAGGAATACAATATTACAGAACTTATTATTTTCTTATAAATAGTATAAGAAAATAATAAGAAATATAAGAACTTAAATATTGTCTTATATTTCTTATAAATATAAAAACCTCCATGCCTTTTTCACCTCGGGGGGCTTTTTCAGTTTATTCATGACAACTTGCTTTTGTATAATGTTATTATTGTAAGTAGTATTATTTATTACATGCATATTTATTTTTGTTTTATTAAAAACAAGCTTAGATTTGTCTACCTGCATGTCAGGTTTTGGACCATATGGGGCAAAGGACGTGTGTTTGGATATAACCAGGGGTCTGAATCGGTTCAAGGAACAGAAACGAAAAACGGAAATGAATGACATTTTGCAGGAACAGAAACGAAAAACGAAAACAAGATCAACTTTAATCGTTCTGAACAGAAACGTTTAAAGTCAACCGGTTAATAACATTATTTTATTGTTCTCTTTATTATATGAATTTGGGAGACAAAAAGCATTAATTTAAAGCACGTGAACAAATGCGACGGTGACGCATACAACCTGAAATGCCCGCGAAGCAGACGTCATAAGCGAGAGTCGTTTCTGATGCGACAAGCTTGTCTTTAAGGTTACCGAGAACCTGCTCTTTCATGTACAAAGGTATGTTTCAGTTTAAGTTATTGTTACTAAAACTTGTATTTATTCTAAATGAATTATTGATTGTCGATTGTTTTCAGATGGGTCTCCATAAAGAAAATCCTTTTGTTAATATTTCCCTTATGACAAATCATCTGATAAATCAATCTGTAATATTGAAGGATGAGTGGCAGATCATAAACATAAGCAATGATAGGATATATTATCATACCACCCAAGCATTTTCCATTTGGAGAATTACAGTAATTAATAGCTTAGTCCTTATAAACAATCCATTAATAATATACGAGATCTGTGCATAACAGCGTTTTATGTGTCCCCAATATGCGAAGTCAAGAGAGTGCACGACTCCATAAGGTAATGTAAACTGCACACACTTGATTATGTAATGTGTGAAATCGGGGACGCGTCTCACAGCGCAAAGCATAATTTATTAAATGCCCATGCTTAATCGTTAAGGTCTAGATCGAGTAATCGTTAGCATCCCTAGTTTAATCAACCGTAAAAGTATAGTGTCAATGTTATTAAAATGCACACACAATCTATCAGTTAATCTATCCAATACAGGGCTCAGACTAACGTTTTGCCTTGGTGCGCCTTTTTTTCTTAGGTGCACCACGCATTGCATTGTATACAACTTTATATTTATATTAAAGATGAATAAGGCAAGAATATGAGAATGATACTTTTTATATTTTTACACCAACAAAAATATATTGTGGTATGCACTTATTTAATAAAAATATTTGTAATTGTAACATTCAACATGCAATAAAGTGCTATAAAAAACCCTAAACCGCATAATCTTTTGTATTTACAATTAAAATTACGTTTTATACTCGGCCTATGCCTAAATCCAAAAAGCACTAAATAATGTATATATTTATAAATTACTCTAATTAAACTAAATAACTATATATTACACTACATAATGAAAAATAGACTATATAATATTATTCTCTGATGTATTTGTAAAGTGTATTTGTATTATAGTGGCAGAAATATTTTTTGACGGGCCTTGTCGAAAGTGAGCGGACACTTTCACTAATAAAAAATATAGCACTTTAATTATTTCATTTTTAACAATCAATTAAATTACAGCGGTTTTATATCAAAAGTTGATAATGATATAAAATATACTAAATTTTGATGGTAAAATAACCATTTAAACGATGGCTGTTATTTCTTTCAGCATTCAAACATTACATAACTAATGCATCAAGTGGAATAAAAACAAATATGAAACAACACATTACAGGATATACAGCATATAAAGGATATTATATTTAGCAAAATGCTGCACTTTTTATCTGTGTATTTTTATCATTTTATTTCTGTTATTTTTAATATTTTATTATCTTCATAATTAAAGCTATAAACAAATTCCTGCTTGACATTTTAGAAAATATTTTGCGTACCCAGTATATATTAAAGATCACCGAGAACAAAAACAAAACAAAAAAACATGTTACTTTTTACATGCTCATTTTATTTTTAGAAAACTTTTTTTTGAGTAAAAACAATATCGACATTTAATAATCCATATTTATTTTATTTATTCATTCATTCCTTTGACTTGTTTATTGGCGCATATATAGACTATAATTTGAATTAAACAACAGTATCTTGGACAGATACAGTGCCACTAAAGCTTTCAAACAAAAGTCCAAAAAATTAAAGAAAGATTTGACTTTCACCGGTGACGGCAGAATACCTTACAACATGCCATAACCATGCATGAGCAAATAGCAGTATAGCCAAAATTCATATTTTTTAAAGATTATCATTTAGCCTACCCGCAGCGCACGTGAGAGGTGGATGCGCTGCAAATCTACTGACTCACGCACCATATACCTATTTCATTTATAACACTTTAAACTTGACTTCGCAAGCCGATCATCTTTAAACTCAAAAGGCATTTTTACAATGTCCTAACTTGAGGCTGCTGCTGCATAATGGGATGTGTCTTTTCACAACTGTAAAAGTGCGCTTTAATGAAAATAAAAGCAAACATTCAAAGGGTTCTGCATTTTGTAAATTTTAGCTGTCCAACTAGACATTTTTATTAGTTATGTAAACCCATAACTGAAAAACTAATGTAAAAATGACAGGCAGGTGCGTCTCTGCTCAAATTATTTTAACGGCAAAATTCTTTGCGCTTTTTCCTTTTAGAGCTCAGGAGAGTTGTATTTAAGGAATTAGTTAACCACAACATGTAATTAATTAGGCTGCTCGCCTTCATGTTATTCACTAGTCCCGTTTTCTCCCGTGGGAGTTTAGAGTGCATTTTAAAGGCTATATATACGAGCGCACCCTGGCCTGACGCAGTGACCTGATCTCTAGACTGTTGTTTTAATTTCACAATTTTCATAATTTAATTGCTTTTTCATAATATAAAATATCTAAATGTGTGTTCTGAAGGTTGGAATGGCGGGAGTGTTAGTAATTAATGACAAAATACATTTTCACTTTTGAGTGAACAATCCTTTATGAAAACTGAGGGAGCAAAAATTCTTTCTGGAGGGGGCAATGCCTCCTTTTGCCCATATTTTTAAAAATTTAAAAAGCATTTAAAAATAGACTTGCTTAATTATTTTTTTAAAGAAAACACATTAACTTATAGCAGTGTATAGCAGTACTTTATTT
This sequence comes from Danio tinwini, assembly GCA_903798205.1. NCBI lineage: Eukaryota > Metazoa > Chordata > Actinopteri > Cypriniformes > Danionidae > Danio > Danio tinwini. Next base: position 1,626,968 of record CAIGQZ010001256.1, on the reverse strand, counting down.
ATTGTAATAAAACATTAAAAGCAAAGAACATGCTTAGGCTGCATTTTAAAATGTTTTATGAGTCAGAGTATTTAAGAGTCAAAATCATTTAACTCTTTCTGTAAATACTGAGCATTTTTAGCAACTTGCTGGACATTTTACTTTGAAACTTCTGTGTCACACTCCATGAGCCTGGCTTATGTTTACATCTGACTATAAGCAAGCACTCAACAAGAGATTAGTAGATAAAATCAAGTCCCATCTTGTAATTTTTTCTGTTTCTCCACAAATTTAAAAGTCAATTTTATGCTTTAAAGGGCACCTAGGTCACCCCTTTTTCCAGATTTAATATGTCTTTTGTGTATCCAGAATGTGTCTGTAAAGTTTCAGCTCAAAACACCCATCAGATTATTTATTATACCTTTTAGAAGTTTCTGTTTTATAGCTCTAACCATCAGGTAGTGGTTTTTGTGTACTGCGCCTTTAAAGCTAGTCCTCCCCGCCCACCGTTGCCACGTGCCTGTCAGCGTGCCTTAAGGTGCGTTCGACTTCATGCAGCGATGCACAGATCGATCGAAATATGTCTTAAAGCGGCGCATGCTGGTTAGAAATTTTGTCCGGATTGATGTTGTGCCGATGCCACGTGTCACATGTGGCATCAAAGTGCCGCAACAGCGCTCCGAGATCAGACAACTGATTCAGTCTGTGCAGCATCTGAAGATCGACTGCACGAGCTCTGATGATGACCCTGATATTACATGATTGGCTCAGTTCACCGCATGACAACAACCACGTGTGATTTGGGTTTATTATTGGACAAATTCCGTCTCACAAATTTCAAAACAAACAATTCACTTTTCATACCATCTCTATCTTGTACACATCATGCTTATTAAATGACTACAAATATTTTACTGCAGTATCATCTTTTGTTAAATAATTTCTTTTAGAAAGGCTAGATTGTTTGCATAGATTTATTTTCTACCTTTTTATACAGACTATTTACTGCATTCAGCTCCATGAACGATTTAAATTATATATTTTAGTGAATAACCTAAATATTAATTCAAATAAGTCTTACAGACTTGTAATAAAAAAATATTATTGATCCTGCCACCCTAAAGGTTTCTTAAAAAATTATTTAAATAACATTTTTTATTAAATATGTATAAAATTTACATAATTATATAAAAAAAATCCTTCCTCGTTTATGCACAAGTTTTAAAGATGACATTGATGTACCTTGCTCTTTCTTATAAACTTCTACTTAAAGTGTAACTCACTTATTTTAACAATGTGCTTTTGTTCAATCTTTTTGGATTAAAGTGCTTTTTTGAAAATGCTTTTATTATCCAAAATAATCTTAATCATTGCTTTAGACTTAATCAAAACACCTTTATTTGGGTTTTATATTAATATATATTGGAAAGTTTTATATCTAAAAAAGTAAATAAATGTAAAACCCTTTTTAGCATATTCAAACAAGAAGTATTAGCCTAAAGAGTGATGTTTAAGCTCCTAAAATTTGTGCTTATTGCTTTGTATTTAATAGGCCTGTTCATTTTTTATTATATTACCCTCTCGTTTCCCCTTATTTCTCCCATGCGTTTGTTATATATTTAATTTATAATTCTCTTGTTGTTTAAAAACTAACTATAGTTTGTAGAGACTGTAAGTTCTGTTTTATTTGTACTGTAAATCTTTTAATGTTATAAATAAATAAAAAAAATTATGATGACGCCATGTGATCGGTCATCCTGACTGCCGCAACTTTGAGTCCTGAAGAAGTGTCCGGCTTGACAGTTGATGGCTCAGTTTTCAACTCCGCCCCCGCCTGCGCTCGGCTAATCTCATTGATCACCAGCTGCAGCTGTGCTTCATGTCGAACGCACCTTTAATATCCTCCCTCGGCTGCTTCAGACAATAACGTTTGTGATAGTACTACAGTAATAACTTTACCAATGAGTATTTGATGCATTTGTTGTGGAGTTGCAACGATGAGTCACACACAATGTCGTTACAAAGTTCACGCACACACACAGATACACACACAGATATTGTGCGTGTTTAGATTTGCACTCTTTTTACACGCAAATGTGACAGGATACAGGTTAATATCCACTGCTGTATGGATATTTGTTATGTTAATGTACAAAATAAACCTGATTTAACAAACCAGGACTGAAGCGTCTTTTTTATAATTGTACTGACAAAGTAAAGCTGGAGTTAATGGCTGTAATTCATTAACATGCAAATGTTTTAAAACATTTTAAACTTGTAAAACTCACTCTTGATCACATTTGATGATGATTGATGACCTTTTATTCTCGGTTGATTTGCGCACGTCCTATCTTGTTGATAGGATTATACACGTTACTATGAAGACATATTAACACACAGCTGTCAATCAATTCAGTGGGCGGGGGGACCACACTTCTATGTCAAGTTGCGGTCGGTCTCAATACTGCTCCAATTGGTCCACGGTTTTAATGTTGTTTAATTGAAAAAAAAGGACTGGGTGTGTTTATATCACCCCAGTATGACAAGCTATACCTACACATATGTCTGTCCAGACAGCTTGAAAAGTAGATTTTTCACCATAGGTGCCTTTTTAACAAAATGTAAATATTAAGGATTATGCATATTTGGTAAACGATCTGTGTGTGTGTGTGTGTGTGTGTGTGTGTGTGTGTGTGTGTGTGTGTGTGTGTGTGTGTGTGTGTGTGTGCAGGTATAAGAACGGAAAACTGATCAGCAGCAAGAATTTAAGCAGGTTTAAGGTCCAGCAGCACTCTCTACAGATCAGGGATGTGTGTAAGCAGGATGCTGGAGAATACATGCTGGTCCTGAAAAATAGCCCTGCAGCCCTGGAGAAAAGACTCAACTTTACTCTCATAGTCAACGGTAATAATATTCTATATAAAATACACTTTCTCTTTGCACTGAGTGTATGCTTTGCTAAAAACATAGGTTTTTAATCTAGTTTTGAATTGCGAGAGTGTGTCTGAGCCTCTGACATTATCAGGAAGGCTATTCCAGAGTTTAGGGACCATAAATAAGAAGGCTCGACCTCCTTTACTCGACTTTGCTATTTTAGGTACTACCAGAAGCCCTGAGTTTTGAGATCTTAAAGAGCGGGTTGGATTGTAGCGAGACAGAAGGTTGGTTAGATAAACAGGAGCTAGATTATTTAAAGCTTTATAGGTAAGAAGCAATATTTTACATTCAATACAAAACTTAACAGGCAGCCAGTGTAAAGAGGATAAAATTGGGGTGATATGATCATATTTTCTAGACCTGGTAGGAACTCTGGCAGCTTCATTTTGTACTAGCTGAAGTTTATTAATAGAGGATGCTGGGCAGCCAGCAAACAGAGCATTACAGTAATCCAGCCTAGAAGTCATAAAAACATGAACTAGCTTTTCTGCATCTGAGATGGATAGCATACTTCGTAACTTAGCGATATTTCTCAGATGAAAGAAGGCAGTTTTTGTGACATGGGATATTTGATTTTTTAAAAGTTAAATTGCTGTCTAATATAACACCCAGATTGTTTATAGTAGAGCTAATGCTAACTTTGTATCCTTCTAATTGCAGGTCGAGTTGTGAGAACTGCTGTGTACAGGATCATTAGATGACATTAAATTAATTTTAAAAAAATTTGTTTTGGTAATCTTCAATCAAAGTCTGACCCTTTGCTACTAGGGTCTTTCTCTGTTCTGTTGACGTCGGTTTGATAGCATACGCAACAATATTCTTAACTATGCCCCTCTTTTCGTTAGTTTACTACAAGAGAATGATGTGCAAAAAGAAAGCCCCATCCTCTCTGACTAGTTAATAACCAGTTTCAGTTGGAAGTACATCAACATATTGAAATAAAAGTCTCAGCAAATTACAGTTCTTGTGGACTTGAACATTAATAATTATTGAGCATTTAACATCAATACATGCTTTAAAAATGTGTGTTCAAAGGATACACAAAAGATATTTTGAAAAATATAACTAGTAAATGACAGCCTTTTGGTAACTAGGTTTGGGTATCCAATTCATTTACCCAAAGTTATAATTTTCCACATATCTTCTTTTGTGTTCAACAGAAGAAAAAATAAAAACTTGAGAGTGACCACATTTTAGTTATGGGGTGAACTGTCCCTTCAATAAATATAATCCTATTGTAAACATGTTACCGTTATTTGACTTACATTCTTCTCAATGCAGTTCCTCCTCAGATCCATGAGAAGGAGGCAGCACCACCTACAAACCTCTACGGGAAGGGCACTCGACAGATCCTCACTTGCACCGCAGACGGGAGCCCTCCAGCCTCCATCAGCTGGCAGTGGAGGCCCTGGAGCCCCTGCGATCTGGAGCGCACCCGCAGAGCCCTGTAAGAAACATCTTAAGAACATCTGCCTGTCAAGAATTATTATAATCCTGAACATTTGCGTTCATGACTTTAGCAGATGCTTTTATCCAGTGTAAATTTTGTGAGGTCCTCATTGATATTGAAATCTGGTGGCAACACAGACACACATGAGGAGAATCTTTGCTCAATTGACATTTTTCACATTTTTAAAATGCGCACAACATACAAGAACCACCAATTACTCAGGCAATACCCCCTTTTGAACATGAATTTTAACACACTCTTTTGAAAAGGAATATTTTTATCCATTTTTCTAGGAATACAACTCATACATTTCTTTGCATTTAAACAAAACAGTTTTATTAAATGGTTATATACATTGAAATAAGAGTTTGGACAAGTAACATCTGTAGGAATAGAAATATAAATAATACATTTAAATTCAAATGCGTTATAGCAAAAAATTTATAAATAAATAATATTTAAACTATACTATTTCAACTAAATTTTCCCCCAACTTATTAATTTGGGTTTATATTTGTTAAAACCAACACAATTTCTTTTCAGCTAGTCTCTTTGTCAGTGCGTATGTGGTATACAGTAGGTTGGAGGACACATCTTATCTGTCCCAATATTATCACAATTTTTTAATCCTGAATATCAAACATGTTCGATATGATGAGGGAGTCTTTGATTTGTGTGCAAGAAGATCATGAGATACAAGATTTGATTTTTACAGTATGGAAAACACAACTAAAAAAGAAAGTAATGATTTCTAAATGTACTTTGACTTTTTATTTTTATGTGTTCTTAGTGATTTTTTTTAAATAAACAAGTATTTCAATTTTAGTTCTTGCAACACACTCAAAAAAGTTGGAACAGTAAAGCATTTACCGCTTTGTATATTTTTCATTCCTTTTCACAACACTTAAAAGGCATTTAGGGACTGAAGACACCAAGTGATGAGGTGTAATTTTGTCCCATCCTTCCTGCAAACAAGTCTTTAGGTGGGCAACCGTACATTGTCATTTTTTGCTCTTCAAAATGGACCACAAATTCTCTGTTGGGGACAGGTCAGGACTGCAAGCAGGCCAGTCATGTACCTGTATCCTCTTTCTCCACAGTCAAGACTTTGTAATGTGTGCAGAATGTGGTTTTGCATTGTCTTTTTGAATTATGCAAGGGCATCCCTGGAAAAGAAGGCAGCATATTGTGCTCCAAAATCTATGTGTACTTTTCAGCATTAATGGTGCCATCACAGAAGTGTAGGTTACCTTTGTTAAAGGCACAGACACAGCCAAATACTATGACAGACCCTGTCTTTTGGTAACATTCTGGATGATCCTTTTTTTGAGCACACAACGTCCATTTCTCTCAAAAAATACTGATTCATCTCACCACAGTACTCGTTTCCGCTGTGTGATGGTCTCTCCCAAATACCTTAGAGCCCAGAGAAGTCGACAGCACTTCTGGACACTGATAACATAGGGCTTCCTTTTGGCACAGTACAATTTTAACTGGCATTTGTGGATGTAACTACGTATTGTGGCAAATACGTTTGCCAAATTATTCCTGAGCCCATGTGGTGATATTACTTACAGATGAATGACGATTCTTGATGCAGTACCACCTGAGCGATCGGAGGTCATGGTTGTTTAGCTTAGGCTTGCGCCCCTGTCCTTTATGCACTGAAATGCCTCCAGGTTCCTTGAATATTTTAATTATTTTATGCACTGTTAAAGGTGAAATATCTAAATGTCTTCCTATCTTTCTTTAGGGAACATTGTTTTTCAACATTTCAATAATTGAGAAAATTTCAAAAATAGCAATTCTCAGCCCATCTTTGCTCCTAAAGGACTGAACCTTTGCTGGATACTACTTTTGCACCAAATCAGTTGTTGACATCACATCATTATTTAACCTATTTACCTGATTACTACTGTAGCCCTAAATGAAAAGCCTAAGTTGCTCCTGTCCCAACTTTTTTTTAATGTGTTGCAAAAACCAAAATCAAAATACCTGTTTATTTTGAGAAATAAAAAATTAAATCTCTAGGAACACATTAAATAATGTTTGTTGTATTGTCTGCATTAAAATACAAGTCAAACTAAATTTAGAAATCACTACTTTATTTTTATAATTTGCATCTTCTATACTGTCCCAACTTTTTCTGATTTGGCCTTGTAAATGGCTTATATACTAGATATGCACAGGTCATCGACAAGATTTTATCTCACATTCTAGGGATGTAAAAAATCGAGGATAAATTGTTGTCTGAGCCTAGCATCTCCAAACACCTCAAATCAAAGGATATCACCATTGTGATGGGATTCTGCTCCCAGTCTCAGCACTGGATCAATGAGAGTATTAGTTGATCTGACGAAGCCATCAGAATCATCATTGAATGTCGAATGCCAGTGCTCATAGTTCACATTGAGTTCAGAGTGGATAGACTTTGTCTCTTTTGGCAGTCTCTTACTGGTCAGGGATGCTCTTTCCCGTGTTTTCAAAAGTGCTGTTTATTTTCTTTGCAGTAAAGTCTGAGCGGGCGGTGCGGTGGCAGCTTTTCTTCCATGTTCGCTGAAGATAAGGCAGCTGGGGAAGGTGGAGAGGTTAGGAGGGCGTTAAGGATATTTATAGTGTTCTGCTTGGAGAGAGCACAGTGTGAAGGGCAGAGGCCTGTCGTCTAAACAACAGGAAACACGGAGACAGGCCGCATTTAAGCATCCTCTGGCCCCGAAAGAGGATGTCTTGGATCTGCTGCGAGGTTTGAATTGCTCATGGAGTTTGGTTTGGAAGGTCTGCAGTTTGGGCGGCAGCTGAATCATTCAGACAGGCTCAGAGAGAGCCGCAGGCACACCGCAATTCCCATCTGCTTCAACATTACTCCTGCACGTTCAAACCACAACCCGGAGTGCTTTATAGATTTATCAGCACTCATTATTTCTTGAAGTCAGACTAGGCGTTCCACTCCAAGTTTGTAGAAATGTGTAGATATTAGCACTGCTTCAGAGGTTACCCTTTTTTTAAAGGTTAAGTATTTAGTTTCACGTTTAGAGTCACATAGCAGGACTATTAAAAGCTTATTTTCAAGCAACTATTGCCAATCGAATTCCTTCATAATGTAAAAACAACCCTGACGTTTATACTTGTTTTACCCAATTAAGCACATTTACATTCACACCAATACACAGCTTATTTAAATAGCTTAACCAATAATTTGACAAAGCACATTCAGATTTTATTAATAAATCGGTTTAGTGTATTTCCCTGTACTGATGTCAAACCTTAATAATTTACTATCCAGCTCAGAGCCTTTCATTTGTAATGTCAGTTGTCATGTTAAATAAATCATTTAAAATTTGAAGAAGAATCTTGCAGTGTGTCAGCGGGAAATTTACATCTCACATTCAGCAGTTTGATTGTACCACTTCTACATCCGCTGAACGATATTGGAACACACTTAATGCTTTGGGCCAAGAAAGAGCTTGAGTTTGCGCTATATTTCCTCTTCCCTTCTGGCAAAACATTTGCTTTGTCTGGATATGCATCAGTCTGCAGTTGAGTAGCATGCAAAGTTCACATATCACAGATGCACACTGACAGAAAGCAGTTTAATGATCTGTGCTGCTGACCATGAGGTTTTTTAATAGTGGCATTATTTAGACTCATTTTTGTTTAAGAGAGTAAACGATGATGGCAAGGTTGGGGGCTGGCTTTACTGTAAAAAGGAGGATCTATCTATCTATCTATCTATCTATCTATCTATCTATCTATCTGTCTGTCTGTCTGTCTGTCTGTCTGTCTGTCTGTCTGTCCGTCCGTCCGTCCGTTCGTCCGTCCGTCCGTGTGTCCATCCATGAAACACACCTGAACAAGCTAATGAAGGTCTTACTAGGTATACTTGATACATCCAGGCAGGTGTGTTGAGGCAAGTTGGAGATAAACCCTGCAGGGACACCGGCCTGGAGCGGGTTGGGTGGTGTAGGACCGGCAGGGTTACACATAGTACAATATTGAGTGTACTGCAACAATATGGTGAAAACAACAAGTACTGAACATACTGTCTGAGGCTTATACAGCAAGAATATGTTTTCACATGGTCAACTGTGAAATCAGCTAAAAATCATTTACAGTAAAAACTTTAATAATGATAAAATTGGGGCATTTGTGCGTACAAAACTTTATTTCTCGATGATTTGATATTTGATAGGTAAACAGCTAACTAGGTTTAGTAATGGAGCCATTGTGCTGATTTGTTTAGAACAGATGATTTAAAGCCTAACATGCATGCGTGTGGCCTTCATTTGTCATTCCTTACTTAGCTCTCATCACACACAGGAAGGCAGATGCTAAAGCTCTTCCTGGTGTGGAAACTGTCATTGTGAGAATCCTGGATCCTGATATGTCTCTCCCAAACACTCACACACATTAGAGGGTGATATTCATAGAATCTATGCGCTGACACACATATTTTGTGTTTATATGTTCACAGGAGACGGAGGGGTGGACGGGACATGGGTCCTTTCTGTCACAACTGGATAGATTTGGATCCTGAACATGCTGTCAACCCTATTGAGAGTATTGACACATTGACTCAGATGGTGGACGGCAAAGAAAAGGTTTCACTTCCTTTTTGAATTATTATTATTTCCTGAAGATTTCCCATAAATGTCTGAATGAAAAAAATGATGTGTCCGTAACCTGAACCCTGAGCAGTTTTATGTGCTCCGGATATCTGAAACTCTAATGTGAGAAAGGTGGGGGCGAATATGTTACAATCAAATATTTAAACCTATCTCCTAGTTCTTGCTTCCTGCATGGAGAAGGAATAAGCACACATTACCATAGCATTCTCTTCCTGTTTTCTGTCACACCTGTGAGGTCATTTCCTGTGTGTGGCTCTGGGAATAGGACTGGCAGGGGTGAAAAAGAGAATATCATAGTATAGTATCCAGCTTAAAGTACTAGTGCACTCCAAAGAGTCAATGTTGATTTTTCATTATATATTCTGTTGTGCTCCATAGGAGAGAGAATGCCATGCTGTATTTATTTACTATATCTTTAATATTGCTTTGCTGTTGTCCAAATGTAAACAAAGCCAAATTTAAAGAGTTTCTGTTGTTCCCATAGACTGTCGGCCATGTGGTTATTCAGAATGCCAGTGTGCCAGCTATGTACAAGTGCTCGGCTGAGAACAAAGTGGGAAAAGATGAACGACTGATTTATTTCTACGTAACCAGTGAGTTTCATGCTTTTATGAGTTTTTTAACACTTTTGTGGCAGAAAAGTAAACACATACACACAAACAACAGTGTAAGCTACAAAATCTTGTTTACGAGTTGAAATACTGAAAATAATATTTTGCTTACCCCATTGGCAAATAATTTTACTTGCTTTAAAAGGGTGGTCCACTATGATATCATATTTTAAACTTTAGTTGATGTGTAATGTAGCTGTGTGAACATAAACAGCATCTCTAAATGTAATACACTCAGTGTTTAATGCAAATGGAAACATTGGCTTTTACAGATTTAGCTTAGCAAAGCCTAAAGTATGGAAACTAGAAAAAAATACATCCAGGCTAGTGAGATCACAAACGCTTTACCAGGCCCATACACCCCGCACAGCAAAGGGGCGTGGCCAGCATACCTGTCAACCCTCCTGTTTTTCCCGGGATTCTCCCGTATTTTACAGTTCTATCCCGCTATCATCCCGTAAAGGTATTTTCCCGTATTTCTCCTGTATTTTCAGTCTTTCTCTGAAGGGTGGCAGAGCCTCCCTATACGCAACCCATATCGCCAAACCACCAGGGGCCGCCCTTTGCTCTTAAATGTGAGTCTGTTCTGTGCTTTCGCTTTGTTTAGGCATGAAAACACTTTGAAATAAATATAAAAACGAAACGAGGATTCCCTTACCTTTTATTACAGGTGCCGTCTCCCCTTCATATGCAGTCCTCAAAACAGTCATATAGCGATGCATGACTGTCAGCTGACACGCTCCATAGTATTAAATAGAGGCTGTTTCTCAAACAGATTCTGTACACGCGATTTGAAACGGAGCGAAAGTCTGGGTTTTGGGTGCGTGACATGTACACATAATTAATAATAATATTTAAAGATGTCAATCTTGGTGGCATTTTTTTCAAACACACCTAATTTTGTCCTAAATGAGCATAAAAAGTTAGGAAAGCAATTAAATGCTTTCTTTATAACGTTAGATGGTTGCATTTTTAAAGTGATACTGTTATTTAATGTAATCAAACGAAAAAAAACTAAATAATTAAGAGATTCTTTGGTTGCTCTTTAATCAGAATGTGTAAGTTATACAGTGAAGAAACAGCTAATGAGATTTGATAGCTTGATTTTATTTCATTATAATAGCTTTTAATTTTTGTCACAATGATTAACACAGGAGACCCAAATGCAAGTGAAACAAGATGATTTATTATAAAAGTCACAACTGGTATAGATCTCACCAGATATAGTGTAAGGCAAGGATGCTCACACCAGGATACGACACGCTAAACAGCGATGAAGGTTCATCCGTGAACCAAGGTCGTATAGCAGTCTCAGAACGATATCTCACCAGATATCGAGGAAAGGGGAAAGTCGCGCTAAGGAGCCGCTCTCAAGGAAATCGTCAAGTTTACCCACAGTAAAGTGCATAAGAGAAACAGATATGAGGCGACGTCTCTCACAAATAATGTTGTTCTCAGGGCAGGCAGTAGTAACAACATCAAAGAGACGGAGACTTGCGTAAGGTCCAACAGAAACAGGTTAAGACGATAAGCCTCCACCCAGGTGAGCGAGAGAGTCTAACAGAGCAGACACAGGAGTGAACAAACAACGAACTGATAAAGCTAACTGCAAAACACTGAACATATATAGCGCGTGGAATGCGCATCAGCATACCTGCCAACATTTGGTTCGTAAATTCCGGAAGACCGGGGGGTGGAGGGAATGGGGGTGCATGCGTGAACTGAAGAACGGGGGTTGGTGGTGGTGGGTGGGGGGGATTGGTGATGTATGTGCGAACTGAAGAGCGTGGAAGGGTGAGAGGTTTGAGGAGATGGGGGTGGTTGCGCGCGACCGGAAGAGCACGCTCACAAGCACCAGGTTTCAGCCGGACTGTTCCAAAATGCTGAGAAGCAGGGGGGTGAAATTGCGGGAGTTTTCTGGGAGACAACTATACGGGAGACAGTTGGCAGGTATGTGCATCAGCTGTGACTGATAACCAACACCTGTGCGTTGAGAGTAGCAACAAAACACGTGACCACCCAGCTGATGAATGTAAACACACATACACACACACACTACGTGGTGAAGAACCTAAACAAGACACACCCACTTCCCACACACACATGCAAGAAAAACAGAAAGACCCACAAACGTGACAATTTTAATAAGCTGAACTATTTGTATTTGACACGACACAAACACAAAGAGAGAAGTGCTTACAGTTCCAGAGAATTATTTAAAAAAGATATAGCTAGCATTTGACAAAGGAGAGCTTCCAGAATCTCTCCCAGTTCAGTGCTGGATTCGGCTAAAAACTCCTTTAACCATAACAGACGAAGCTGTGGATTGTGAGCCACAACCTGTACGTATTTTTATTTGTTAAAATTGATCTATTACATGCACATTTTTTAGTGTTAGCGGTATTTTGTAGCAAGGACGTAAACAAGAACGTAAACAATCGGAAATGTTAACAATTCAGCTACAAATTCATATTTATCCGTCAAACAGAGTCTCTCTATGTGGCCGCTTTCAGTGTGTTCTACATCTCAAATAACAAACTCACAAAAGATATGTGAATGTTTCATATTACTTACGTATGCTTATTTCAAATATATGTGAAAGCCACTTGTCAGATTTTATTTTAGAGAGCAGGCGTGACGTTTTGCTGTGTCCTCTGTGTCATTTTCTGTCTGATTCAGGCACAAACTGATATGGCTAACAGCTACTTCGACAGAGTGTTTACACAGTGTGAAAGCGCGTGCTTGTAGGGGCGTGATTCTTTTCCTGGGGACGTGGGGCTGATGCGCGAATCACAGCACATTACGTTAGCTGACCAATCAGTGCCTTTTGAGGGTGAGCATTTTAGAGGAATTAGGAAATATGACAGTCGTTTTCATGTTAGCTAAGTAGCTGTATATAATATAAAATATAATATAAGATACCTAAAAAAAATAATGTGATTTTTCTACAAATGAAGCATGAGCTTCATCAAACACCACCAAGCCTTAAAATACACTCTGGACCACCCCTTTAAGAAAAAAACACTTAATTTTGACTTATTATTTCTGACAATAAGATAAGAAAAGACAAAAAAAACATTTTTTTAATTGTGTAGAAAATGTTTCTTGATTTAAGAATTGCTAAATATTTGGACTAGAAACAAGACAAAAACTATGTATACTTTGTAAACTAAACTTAAATTTACAGCAAAAATTTACAGCAGTGGTTCATCCTGAAGAGATTTGCTGTTACTTTTCTTAATATTAACATTCATTTAGCTATCCCTGAAGGATTCGAGATAGAGATGGAGCCCTCAGAGGATCCGCTAGAGCAGGACCTGGTACAGCTGAAGTGTAATGCAGATAATTTCACCTACGAGAACCTGCGGTGGTACCGCCTAGACCCGCAGACTGTTCCTCCAGAGCTGGACTGCAAGAGTCTGCACCAATATGCCACATTTTTGGAGGGACAACTATCTTTTCAGACCTCTAACAATAACTGGGTCCTGGAGCTTAACATTACCAACATTCAGCTACAGGATGAGGGGAACTACGTGTGTGAGGTGCAGAACCGGCGCACTGGGGTGAAACACTGTCATCGCAAATACATCCCAGTCAAAGGTGAAGGTCAAACAATACTTAACTTATATCCTGGTAATTTAATTTGGAGTGTGATAAACACTAATTAGCTAGGCTAACTTTTAAGGTAGCATCTTAACCTTCTCAAAACCTGTTAAGTGACTCTTAAAAGTTACTCTTATGTTACACTTAACTGATACCAGTAGAGTTTGGCATTAGCATGTAGCTAAGCTTGTTAGTAAATTTTTTGCTAAAAGCAAAAAAGGCTTTTACACAAATGATTGAATTATTTTATTTGAAAAATACAAAGCTTTAATACAGTTTTTCTCATTTGCTTTGATACATTTCACAGATCAGAATTGAAATTTTGCAAAACAGTACGTGCATTTCTTAAAACAGCATGTACAAATAGCAAAAACACCATGGATTACCTGCAAAAGCCAGTCTGTTACTTAAAATCCTTAGTTCATCTCTCAAAACTCTATGTTCTGTGCCAATGCCGTCAGAATGACAAGTTTTGCGGTCATTGTGTACGGATAATAGTCATGTTGTCAATATAATAGTGTACTCTGGAGGGCTGTTCTGATGTAAACTGTGGCTAATCTTTTTTTTTT
>CAIGQZ010001256.1:1558844-1606438 GCA_903798205.1 Danio tinwini | reverse complement strand
GGGGGGGGGGGGGGGGGGGGGGTCCAATTTCGCTATATGTCAGTGTATGTGAATACATGGAAGTATATGTGACAAATAGCACATCATCATCATCATCATCATCATCACATCACATCATCATCATAAATGACAATTAAAGGCTCAGTTGAATTCTAAACAGGAAAAAAGAACATAAATGACATTAATAATTTATATTCGTTTGAAGATACGCAAATGAAACTATATCAAATGAAAAACAAATCTTTGTAACCTTATCTAAAATAAAATTACTGTACAGTTTAAACATTTCATCGTCTTATATCATTAAATTATTATATTGTTGTTGTTTTATCCAATTTTATGTCAAATTTTGACACTCCTGTTATTCAGCAATGTTTAAACTTTATAGAAAATTATTATTTGTTTGATACTAAGCCTTTATATGTCATTTATAAAGGATTAATAAAGCATAAATAGTCCTCACTTTAGATTAGGTCACAAAACTGCATGAAGTTGAGTTAATAAAGCATTTATTAACATACATAATAACCATTACTAAATGCCTAAATAATATGATATATAAACGTTGATTTCAATAATTTATTAATTATTTACTAACTCTTTCTGAATTATCTTAAAAACCACAAACTACTCTTAAATACAAATGGTTTGTTAATAATGCAATACTTAATTTAGTAATGAAGAATAAATCATTAACAAAGTATGAAAGTACAGGTATTAAGCACATTATAAATGTGGTTATAAGTCAATAATACAGCATTTGTAGCTGCAGTTATAAACTGCAAACTAACGCTTATTAATGTAGAGTTAATGCTTAACAGATAATGAATTCACTATTTGCTAATGCTTAATAAATGGTAATACATAATGTGTAGTTATTATAAAGTGTTACCAAATATTCTTTTTGATAATCTTGTTTGAGCTGAAGTTATGTTTTTTTGCTTTCAGACAGTTACATTTTCGTTAGCAGAAAGTTTCTAGGCAACAGAGGCATGCATATTTAAAGGCACAGGGAAATTAGCTGATGATGCTTAGATGCGTCAATTTGACCTTTATCAATTCAGAGTAGAAATACTAGAACTATTTTGTGTTTTTGATTTTTTTATGAAATAACAATGTTAGAAAGAAATATACACAAATTTAGGAAACATCAGGGTGCTACAGTTATTTGAACAAAGTTATTAAATTGCAAAAGACAAAATAATTGCCTCTGTAGTTCTAGTATAAAGAAATTAATCTAAATAAATTTAGAATAATGATATATATATAAGAATATAATGATTTTTAATTAAACTTATAAAGCATTTAGTGTAGTTTGTTGGGCTGTGTGTGTTGTTCAAAGTGGAAATAAGCACTTTTATTCTTACAGTTGATTAAGCTGCATTTCAATTATTAGTAATTAGTAAAAAACCCTTCATGAAGTCCATTTTTGCAAGCATCCACAAGTGAACATGCCTTCAGGAAAAAACATGTACTAAGTTTACCTTCACATTTTTATCATTTTTGTAGACAGATTTTTAGAACATTTCAGCAACATGAATTTAAACCTAGAGGGTTTGAATGTGTGAAACAGAAGAAGTGTGTGTCGTTATTGATAGCCTAGTGGGCAGCACTTTATCATGTAGCATGGTTGTGCTTCAGGCGACATGAGAATTTCTTAATCTTTTCCCTCTTTCTCAACCAGTTTGGTTTCATCTCAGTTTTTTATACCATTCTATCTCAATAAAAGACAACAGATAAAACTATAATAAAATCAAGCACTGCAGGCATAAATATATGGATTGTAACTTAGATAGCTGGAGTGCGTAATGTTCAGTGGAGTGCGTACAACACTGTTTGCTTATCCACGAAAGTAAAGGAGTAAAGTAAAGTGTAAAAGTAAAGAGAAAGAGGCAGAATGGAGGAAGCTCATTCTTTATCCTTGCACAGATGGTCTGTTTAACTGTTTTCTTGTAGTGATGAAATAGCAAATGTGCTATGGCACGACGCAAATCACTCGTAAAGGAAATGTGAGATGATACTCTGATTGGTTTAATGCAGGTTATGCTCAAAACACACCCATAACTCATTAAGAAAATAAAAACAACCCTGTTAGACTATGCGCTGTGGCACAAACTGTATTTTTCCGTCCTTAAAATAGCAAAAGTGGATTCAGACACACCCTTTATGCTTTCGCACCATGTGCTTTAGACTTTGCGCATAGATCATTAAAATAGAGCACAAAATCTCACAGGGGCTTTATTTAAATAATTTACATCCAAGGAGTTTGGCTGACAAAAAAAAAACACTTGGACCATACCTGTTCTGATGTGTTAGCTTTAGCACTGGAATTTTAAGTTATCAAAAAGATTACTGCACTTTTACTGAGTAAACTTCTTGAGTAAACTTCTTACAGAAGCTCTGATCTTATGTTTTGTCTATGTCATAAAAAGCAATGTGTCTAACTGTGTCCAATCCGTATTCCATATTATTAATTTATTTAAAAGAGAAAAACTATCTTGTGCTGTATGTAATTAACAAATATTGAAATCAGTTGAAAGTGTATGATAAAAAATTGGTATCAGCAAACGAAAACCAAAAAATCCCATCAGTACATGTCATTCTATGTATGATAGATGTTTCGTCTTTTTGTTTGTAGGTAAAGTGCTCGGCCATGGAGCTTTTGGGAAGGTGATTGAAGCCTCAATCTTTGGTCATGACAAGAAATCCTCTGCAAACACAGTGGCTGTCAAGATGTTGAAAGGTTCAGCCTTACTTGTAAACTGTGGTGAACACTAAAACCCCCATTCCCTTTCACATACGTATACTGAACTCTTTTATATCACAGAGGGAGCAACAGCCAGCGAGCACAAAGCCCTGATGTCAGAGCTGAAGATCCTCATTCATATTGGAAACCATCTCAATGTTGTCAACCTTCTTGGAGCTTGTACCAAACCCAACGGTATGGTTGGAGCATTAGGAAAGGGATGTTTTTATTCCCTGTTACAAAATATTGACATAGATTGGTTTGTCGACAGCCTATTTTTAAACCTCTTTTCTATATCTGTTCATCAGGTCCTCTCATGGTTATAGTGGAATATTGTAAATATGGAAATCTGTCTAACTTCCTGCGTGCTAAGAGGGAGTTTTTCTTACCATACAGGGTGAGAGAGACTGAAATGTTCAATTATGTAACCTGATGTTATGCATAGGCTACACCCTTAATACTCACAATCAGTAATAACTCAATTTGAGATGTGCTTGTGTTTGCAGGATCGTTCTCCTAAAACGCAGAGTCAGGTGCGACGGATGATAGAAGCAGGTCAGGCGAGCCAGAGTGAACATCAGCCGTCCACTTCCTCCACCAACCCTCCACGTGGTAAGAGAAAGATCAGAAGACCAATGGGAAGAGTATATAAACTATTAAAGAGACAGTACACCCAAAAATTAACATTATGTTTGATGTTTATACTTTTTCAATTTCATTACAAAACTGAAGGCATTTGATTCAGGCTCCCATCACCTACACCACAGTCAACCACTAGGAGTGATAGATATTTTGCCTTACCTCAATTAGGCTAAGTCAACAAGGGGAAATGTAACTTTATTCATTGATTAAGCACTGTGAGTAGCCCGTTTCAGCATTGTGATTTGAATTCAAGCCCACTTAACGTTTCATTTGATGTGCAAACATTATTTGTGACCTGTTTTGTTCTGGTACCAGGTTATTTAATTACCATGCTATTTTAAGTTGTGCCAGATTGTTTTTCCTCATTTTTTTGTTCTGAGGCAGACATCCCAAGTTTCCCGGAAGTTCTGTGAGTCACCCGCAAACGCATAGAGACTCCCGGATTCCCGCAAACAAATGATTTTCCTCCCGCTCCTTAAATACATTGCGCTCCCCTCTACACCGCATCCCTCCTTGCTCTTCATCACACACACATCATGCACACTCCGTCTACACCCCACTCAGTCTTCACTTATGCTAAAACCTGTTTGAAACAATAAATGCTTAACGCTGCATGGTCTGTCTGAGTCTGTCCTCATTTGGAAGTGTAGCCTTATAGTCTTAAATGGTGGTTATTCTGACAAGAGACTCAGCTGTTGTTATTTTTAGTTGCTTTAATAGTGTGAACCACTATTTTCTTTTTGACCCTCACATATATGGAATCCAGTCGTGTGCCGGATTGAATGCGGGCCGCCAGTTGCTGATCAGTGCTCTAGTGGTTTTAAACCTTCATGAATTTACTTGTTCTGCTGAACGCAAAACAAGATGTTCTAAATGAATCTTGGGGGAAAAATGACTGTAGTTTTTTCCCCCAAAATTCTTCAATAAACCTTACAAAAAAGAAGTATACTTGAAGTTTATTTTATTAAGTATACTTAAGTAATATAGAAGTAGATTTTATGTATACATATTTATTAACGTCTATGTATTAGTACTAGTAGTACACTAGTATAGTAGTGTAAGTATACTACTTGAATACATCTTGAGACACAATTGACCCACTTTTAGTATTTAAAAGTATGCTTTTAAGTGTACTAGTGCACAACATATTTAGTGAGAAAGTGTGACGTGCTTTTTTCTTTTAAACTTCATTTAGCCAATAAAAAGCAGCAGTGTCATACATTAAAATTAAATGTTTACCTTGTAGACAATAATGCAAAAATATGACATTAAAGTGTATTCATGTATCGTTTTAAAGTAGGAACTTAGCATGGCAGAGAACAGTATGCTGTGGTGTAATAAATTATTGGTTTTAAAGGGTAATTCACCCCAAAATAAACATTCTGTCATCATTGACTTGACTTAAAGCGGCAGGCAATAAAAAAACAGGTTTGTCATTTCAGCCATGTATGTGAAGTATACCACTGACAGTTTGATGTATATTATACATTTTTACACAGGGATAATGGCCTATATTTGAATTTAAAACATGCTACAGTGCAATAAACCTGGGCTTTATGCTTCCAGCAACAACAAAAAGCTCTGAAAGAGATGTACTTGCAATTCCATAATATTTAAATAAGGGAAAATAGGGTATTTCTGAAATGTGAATGTAAATGAAGAGCTCACATGCATGCCGTCTAAAATGTCCCTCGAAAATGAAAAATTTTTTCAGCCTCTTTTGTTTGTTGTGATATTTCACGTTAAAGACCAAGAAAACAACCTATTCTTTGTTATAAAGGTGATGGTACTGAACATACACACAGGAGCCTGATCAAAAAGCTCATTTTAGAAGAAAATATCAAATGGAATTTACAGGTTTTTTTAAATATGAATTTTAAATTTTAAATATGAATTTTAAATCAATTTTAAATATGAATAAATCATGCTGATAAAAACCCAGATATTATAAAGGCTTTCCTGGTTAAGACTGGGATGTATTTATAAACCAGAACATCATAAAGACTTTTTGGCGTCTTTAAATTTGCCACAATTTTTCTGACAATATTCTGATTTAAAGGTCCTGTGAACGTCTTTGAAAAGCGCATTTTAATTTTACTGAAACCAGAAGAGAGGTTGGGACATAAAGTAACTCCTCTCCTAAGAAACAGCCAATAGCCTTTGGTTTTTTTCACAGCTCTGCCAGTGAGAGTGGTTCAATTAAATAACAAGCATCTTAAAAGGGGCAGGACATGTCAGATACTAGAGAGCATTTGATTGATCAAGTATGTGGTGAGGTGAAAAAAAAAAAGTTGTGGATCTATTTAGGCCACAGGTGTCAAACTCAGTTACTGGGGGGCCGCATATCTGCACAGTTTAGTTCTAACCCTAATTAAGTACACCTGATCAATTCAATCAAGTGTTTTAGTCTTGTTTGATACCTGCAGATAGGTGTGTTGAAACAGGGCTGCAGTCCTCCAGGAATTGAGTTTGACATCCCTGATTTAGGTGGAAGTGACAAACTACAAGCTTTTGATGTTTATCATTTACATGCAAATTTTGTCACTGTTTTGTACCACACTAGCTCATACTGTAGATATCCTTAAGATTAATATACTGATACCAATATCTAAAAAAACATTATTTTAATTTCACTGGACCATTAAATGTGCACTTGTACTGAAGTTTAATAGCAACTTTAACAATATAACAATTTCTCTTTGGCCAGTTGCAGTGGATGATCTCTGGAAAACTCCACTAACAATAGAGGATCTGATATGCTACAGTTTTCAGGTTGCACGAGGAATGGAGTTTCTGGCATCTCGTAAGGTAATTTTCAATCATTTTTTTAATCTCAACCTCTGTGATGAGTCCTTAATTCCGTTTGTATGTTATTGCTGAACTTTAGAACTGTTTTAACATTTTTACTGCTGTCGTAAATGTCTGGTTTACCTTTTGTCTGTAGATTATCATTTAAAAACCGCTCAAAGTTTGTTTGAGTTGGTGTCTGGAACACAATTTAAGCAAAGAAAGTGGTCAAAATTTTCTTAAAGTGAAATTGATAGTGAAAGAAGGCCTTGATGATAAAAAAACAGGGGTATTGTAAAGCTGGAAGCAGTTACAAGTGGCAAAAAAATAGCCCAGTGTTGCCAGCGTTTTGCAACCTTGCGCCTTTCACCTCACAAAAGTGTGCTCTGTTTGATCATCCTTTATCATTGGTAGAATACACGTTGGTAGAGTAAAATATTTCAACACAATCATATAAACATAATGATGCAATGTATCAAACTTTTAACCCTTGGATTACAAAACAACTTTACAAGTGGTTAAAAAGTAGCCCAGTTCTACAAGAAAACCACTTGGCAACACTGAAACAACCAGATTACACACATATTTATATATACTACAACATTTCAGCAAAATTTTATAATATTTTTGTTATGTATAGTTTTTTCCTGATTATTAACAGTTTATTTAATATTTTCCCCCAATATATTAATTTGGGTGTACAAATGTTTGGACTGTGATGTTTTTTGATTAGTTCCAATTTCAACTAATATATAATATTTTATTGTAAAACATCCTATGAAAATATGAATTTAAAAGAGAGATATTTGAGGGGTGTACTTAGTTATGCTGAGCACTGCAAATATACATACATTGTTTAGTATAATTGAGTACACCCCATTTTGAAAAATAATATTTTTATCCATTTCTCAGTGAATATAGGCAATGTATTTTGGTGCATTTAAACAAAACAGATTTATTAAACAGATATATTTATTAAAATAATATTTTAGTCACCAAACATATTTAGCAATTGAACGATTCAAGACACAATTAAATTCAAGCAAAATATTGCAAAAATAAATTACAACCTACAAAATTTCAACTAAATTTTTCAAATTATTTGCTTCTCTTGATTTTTCCTTTTTTTTAAATTTGTATTTAATATTTTCTATAACATAAATTTGGGCGTACCAGTTTTTGGACTGTTATCGTAAGTTATTTTGTTAGATAAGCTCCAGATTTGGCTTCATTACTGACTAATCTAATGTATATGCACAAATATAATATTGTATAGCTTTCCATTAAAATATGAATTTAAAAGAAATTGTACATAAAGTTTTTTCTGAAATAATCTTGATTTTTGTATGTATTTCAGTGTATCCATCGAGATCTGGCAGCCCGAAACATCCTACTGTCTGAGAACAATGTGGTAAAGATCTGTGACTTTGGTTTAGCGCGGGACATCTATAAAGACCCTGACTATGTGCGCAAAGGCAATGTAAGAGAAACCCTTTTACTAAAAACACCATCAAGATCAATAAAGATCTACAGAGAATAATATCTGGGTGAATCTCATGGGAACTGAAGAATTTCAACACAAAGTTATACCACAAAATCTAGTCTATAATTTCCAAGATTTTTTAAAAGGTGCTAAAAAAGTGATGGCAAAATGATTAGCCCTCCTGGGAAATTAATATTTTTTGCAAATATTTGTTTAGCAGAGCAAGGACATTTTCCACAGTATTTCCTATAAAATTTTCTTCTGGAGGAAGTTTTTTTGTTGTTTGACCTAACTTCCCTACTTAACACAATTAACCTAGTTAAGCCTTTAAGCTGCACTTTATCAGATTATGTTGCACTGTATCTTGCAAAATAACTAGTAACATGTACAGTACTGTCATCATGGCAAAGACAAAAGAAAGTGATTATTTAAAGGGCACCTATTTTAACCCTTTTTTTTAAGAGGTACTATTAATATTATGGTTCTTCTGAGTGTGCCAGTTTAGGCTCAGTTCAAAACACAATTCAGATTTTTTTATTATGATGTGTTATTATGATTTGGGGGCGTGTACACAGTTTGCTGTTTTAGGGGCGTGTTGCTTCACATGAAAACTAGTTTCGACTTCACGCCCAACTTAACAAGGGGGCGGAGCCAAGAGCTCCCCCACTGTGTGTATTGCAATAGACAGGCAGACAGAGAGAAGCAACATGAGTACCAGCATTCAGACGTACATGTAGGACTCAGACACAGACCAAGCAGAGAGTACAGAATCATGTGTCTTTGTATAGTTTAACAGCCAGCTGTGTGCTAGTTTAAAGCTCCGAACTTGTAGCCTACACCGAGACTAATAAAGCACAGTGAATTAACTGTGACTGAAGGGCATCACACACCGGATGCACCGCGACACGGCGCGCACATGACAGTTGAAAGTATCGCACACTTGCAGCGCCGGTGTGTTACCTGATAGAAACATGTTTAGAATTCAGAAATGCATGCCGCTGCGTGGCGCGACGCTGAGTGTCGCCGAGCGGCGCTTCTGGTGTAGGACCTGCTTGAGGCTATAACTAGAGGGCGTCATACACCGAATGCGTCGCTCAGAGCCACGACGCGGCACACCAGACGCGCACATTCGCATGTAATTTAAAATGAAACTATTCAGATTACGCTCTGTGGCGCGGCAGAAATATGAACAGTGTCCTGAGCAGGGCCAGTGCATCCATAGAGGCGACTTAGGCGGCAGAATAGTGAGCAAACCCCACGGTCGTCACTTTCACCCGCGACAACGCGAAATGCATGGCGCTGCGTGTCGTTAGTTCGTTATTTCCAATGGAGGGACGCGCACGTGAGGCAATGCGCTCACACTTTCCAGCTGCACCTAGTTAAGATGACGGAGCTTCTGTGACCGCGGGAAATGCAAACCGCTGAAGTTTAAGGAAGACACAATGAAAAGTACACATGTATGCAAACCCACCAAAACTCACAAACACTGGCGTGAAGGAGAGCGATAACGTGGTGAATGTTGAGCCCAATGAGCCTTCCATCTAAAAATAGAGCCAAGGGTGTTTCTTTGGTGACGTCGCTTTGACTCACACGCTAAAAAAAATGGCAGACGTGAAACAACATACTGAGGAGATGATAATGCACATCTGTCAATCAATATTGGTGGGCGGGGGGACCGCACTCCTACGTAAAGTTGCGGTCGATCTCAAAACAGCTCCAATTGGTCCACCGTTTTTATGTTGTTAAATTGAAAAAAAAGCACTGGGTGTGTTTATATCACCCCAATATGACAGTCTATACACTATACCTACACATATGTCTGTCCAAACAGCTTGAAACATAGATTTTTCACCATAGGTGCCCTTTAAGCTATTGTTTAAAAAAGTGTTGAAAAAGTACTTGAAAAAAAATTCTTAGGAGGGCTAATAATTTTGCTTTCAACTGTTTGTTGAATCCATAAAACCTTAAAAATGCTTACATATTACCTCCTGCATGGGTTTGTTTCATATTTATATTATATTATACACTCACTGGCCACTTTATTAGGTACACCTTACTAGTACCAGGTTGGACCAGCTTTTGTCTTCAGAACTGCCTTAATCCTTCATTGCATAGATTCAACCAGGTACTTGAAATATTCCTCAGAGATTTTAGTCCTTTTGACATGATAGCATCACGCAGTTGCTGCAGATTTGTGAGCTGCACATCCATGATGCAAATCTCCCATTCCACCACATCCCAAAGGTGCTCTATTGGATTCAGTTCTGGTGACTGTGGAGGCCATTTGAGTACAGTGAACTCATTGTCATGTTCAAGAAACCAGTCCGAGATGATTCGCACTTTATGGACATTAATGGACATGGTCAGCAACAATACTCAGGTAGGCTGTGGCGTTGACACGATGCTCAATTGGTACTTATGGGCCAAGTACAATGGACCAAGTGTGCCAAGAAAATATCCCCCTCACCATTACACCACCACCAGCCTGAACTGTTGACACAAGGCAGGATGGATCCATGCTTTCATGTTGTTGACTCCAAATTCTGACCCTAACATCCGAATGTTTCAGCAGAAATCGAGATTCATCAGACCAGGCAACGTTTTTTCAATCTTCTATTGTCCAATTTTGGTGAGCCTATGCCAATTGTAGTCTCAGTTTCCTGTTTTTAGCTGACAGGAGTGGAACCCAGTTGCTGCTGCTGCTGTAGCCCATCTGCCTCAAGGTTCAACATCTTGTGCATTCAGAGACTGCATACCTTGGTTGTAACGAGTGGTTATTTAAGTTACTGTTGCCTTTCTATCAACTGGAACCAGTCTGGCCATTCTCCTCTGATCTCTGGCATCAGCAAGGCATTTGCGCCCACAGAACTGCCGCTCAATGAATATTTTCACTTTTTTGGACCATTCTCTGTAAACCCTAAAGATGGTTGTGCGTGAAAATCCCAGTAGATCAGCAGTTTCTCAAATACTCAAGCCAGCCCGTCTGGCACCAACAACCGTGCCACATTCAGTCACTTAAATCACCTTTCTTCCCCATTCTGATGCTCAGTTTGAACTGCAGCAAATCATCTTGACCATGTCTACATGCCTAAATACGTTAAGTTGCTGCCATGTGATTGGCTAGCTGATTAGAAATGAGAGTTAACAAGCAGTTGGACAGGTGTACCTAATAAAGTGGCCTGTGAGTGTATGCTATAAGAAATATAATGTGAGCAAATGGTACATCACATCACATGAGTGCAAAAGTGATACTGGTTTTTATATGACATTTCAGTAAATAACACTGTAGGTCAATGTTAAGTTATTTGTTACATTTTTTATTTAGTATTTGAGTTTTTTTTCCCATAAAATTTGTAAACCTTATACTTCTGCTCAGACACTTTAATCATGTTTTTTTATCCAATCAACCCTGATTAAAAATGAAAAAACTTCACTTATCAAGACCTTTATGGTTACTGATTGTCATTTAAAGTATGAGTGTTCTCTTGTAGCTTTTTGTTATTTAGATTTCTACATAAAATATGACCTGAACAAAACCCAGCGGAGATTCACCCAGCAGTTCAGTAAAGGCCAACGGTCAAAAATGAATGCCATTTATGTCATGGAATAAAGATATCATAAATCATATGAAAGGTTGCGAAAACATTTAAAACATCAAATAAAAATCATCTTAAAGCAAAAGTATGAAGAGCAAGAGAATCACCGCATGACATCCTCATAATGAAGCAGAAAGGTTATGTTTCTGAGACTGAAGCACTGGAGAATGGCTGCAGATCAGATCAGCTGCAGGATCACGATAGGAGTATATTCTGTTATAGGTGAAGTGTTATCTGTCTTTGCAGGCCAGGCTGCCGCTGAAGTGGATGGCTCCAGAGAGCATCTTTGATAAGGTTTACACCAGTCAGAGTGACGTCTGGTCTTTTGGAGTTCTGCTCTGGGAGATTTTCTCACTAGGTAACAGTTAACCGGGGCAGCTGCAATTAGCACAGTGGAGCGGATTAATGTAATACAATGCAGTACAATTAATACTATTTAAAAAAAAATCAATAAATAAATTAAATAAAAAAAATATTAATTAATTAAATAGTAAATTTAAAATATAAACAAAAATCTGTTTAATTTTTAAGATTTTGGGATGTTGTATTTGAATCTGATTTTAGAACAAACCCTTTACTGTCACCATCCCACCAGTGAGACCCCTAATTTTAATTCACTATATTGCAATCAAATCAAATTTTAAAGTATATTTAATTAGACTATATATCATTGGACAGGTATAATGCTGCGTTCATACCAGATGCAAAAGAAGCGTCAAACGTGAGTGATTAACATGTTAAGTCAATGCAAAGACGCAAATAGACATCCTGCGGTGCGATACACGCGAATGAGGCAGTGCGAATGACGTGATTCGTGCAAATAAATTGGAGAGTTAAGTGTTTTGCGCGATTGATGCGCTTAACGCGCGTATTGCATATTTCGTGCGAATCGCTCGAGTTTGAAAATTTGAACTTCAGCAGACATTCGCACTGCGTTAACCAATCAGGAGCTTGCTCTTGTGGGGCATGATTATGATGTAGCACCTGTTGTTGTTGTTTCCCGGGGGAAAATTCTCCTGCCGACACTGACAACAGTTCATCAAACTGTGCCCGGCTCAGTCAGAAGCACCGCTGAAAGCCTCCATCATCCAGGTTAAGTTTCTGGAGGAGTTTATAAACTCATAGAGCTGGGCGCACCTCTGAAAGGATTTAGTGGACTCAGACATGGCTCCAAATGAATCGACGCTGTTTTTCAAACTTCATAAAGCATTTAAGCACAGTTATTATCTCAATAAATCCATGTTAGCCATTTAGAAACGAAGCTATAGTCACTGGGCAGACAGAAGCCCTGCCCATCACGCGAATCTGTGTCTGTTGTGAAGTGAATTTGACGCACGAATAAATCAGATTTGACAAGCGAATAAAGCGAGTAAGCTCAAAATGTTCATGTGTCTATTTACGTGTGGATATCACGATTTATCCGCGCTTGCTGTGTCTGGTGTGAACATAGCAAGACTTCTAAATACATATTTTGGAAGATTAATACATTAAAATCTGTTTACTGTCACCCATAAACTCTGGGACTTGTTGCACTCATATTTTAAAACCATAATATTGTTCCCGATATACAATATAATTCAGAACTTATAATTTTCATTTCTGTTGACTGATTTCAGATTACTGAGAAGTTGTTTTTTAATTTGCAACAAGAATACTCATAAAGTCATAATGGTTTACTTTGCTATAGCAATCCAAATGTAAAACCATAATAAACAGTTAGAAACTTCTAAAGATAACATCCATTTTGTATTTAAAAAACAAAACAGTGGTCTAAACATGTAAAAATTATGTAAAAACTAAAGATTCTCAGTTTGTAATGTAGCGCGACCTATAACACACATCCTAGTTTCTTGTTTAAATAATAATAAAAAAAATGAAGAGGCTAAAGACAAATCTATTAGCACCAAACTGTACATAGTACTTTATAATTTCATGTTTATTTTACAAAAATAATTAAAAGTATGAAAAAACGTGGTTCATCACACTGCTCAAAACATACACAGAAATAGGGGAAACCCTTATATGGTCATAAATGGAAACTGTATGTCATCTGGTGGTGATCTTTGGTACTGTGGTCAAACAATCTTTCTGAAAGCTCATTTTTTTGAGATATCAATTTAAAATTTGTAATATAGTTTGTTCAAATATATCAGTTGCATTTTCTGTCAATTTAAGGCTAAAACAGATTTAGTATAATGCCTATTTTATAAAATAATGAAATATACATTTATTGTTATTATTAGTTTCCTAAATTTTAGGCACATGACGTTTATTTTAATTAACTTTTGGAACTTTTTTAAAGAACCAAGCTTAAATCTATCCACCAAAACATTGGAAGAAATTGGAAATCATTTAAGTTAAAAGTGTGATTTTCACATCTATGTAAAAAAAAGTACTGACAGTAAGGGAAAGTGACTCAATATTATGATTTATTTTTTAGTTTTTGTGATACAGACAGCATGAGACCCAGAGCATGTGGTTATTAAATATAATACTTGCGATATATTACTAAATATATACTTGTAGTTTTAAAAAGCATATTTGACCATATATTATTAATAATATTGCATTATGTATTGTAATTAAGCCATATTCATTAAAGTATTATTCTAACATGAGACTGGACCTAAATATTGCAGGTGTTGAAACACTCTCTTCATGGTCTAGATTTATAGAATTTACTTATCTTATTCTTACTTTACTTATCTACCATCCCACATCCCCCCGGCAGTAATGGTATGGATCGACCGTGAGTGCAGAACACACACACACACACACACACACACATGCGCGCGCAAAAAAAGAAAAAATCTTATTCTTAAAAAAAATCAGATTGGAATGCAATAATCCAAACTTATAGAATTAAAAATTAAACATAGACACAATTATCTGTTGGTGAGGCATTCCAAAGAAACGGAAAAGAAACATTTGAAGAAAAATGTTCATGTTTAAATCTGACAATGCAAATTGAAAAAAGAACTGAAAACATTTACCAGACAAAGATGACAAATATTACTGTCAAAGTTCAAGTCAAGTTAGTTTTATTTTTATAAGTGGTAAAAGACAATATAGGTTGTGAAAAACACTAGTTTAACTATTATGTAACTATCAAACTATTAACTAGCCAAAATATTATTAAATTAAATATTTACCATTTTGATTGAAACAAAGCAGTTAATATTAATTAGAATAAAATAAGTAAATAAATTTGTAAATAAATGAATAAGTACACTGTAAAAATATCTGTTAATTAACCAACCCGGACAATATATCACTTTAAACTATTAAAAATGTTCATAAAAATCTCTTTTTCTACATTTTCAAGGTTACAAGTTGTTGGAAGAAAGATCAAGGTCCTGTAATGCAATTCAAAAGAATAAATAAATGAGTGAAAAAACAAAAATAAACACATGAATCACAAAATATGGAAAACTGCTAATTTGCTAATATATTTAGTGTACAGTATTAAAATATTCAGTGTCACAAAGGAAAAAGTTTATATTTTCCATATATTTTGGAATATTACCTATTTATAATATATTTTCACAGTATAAACTGGAATTGAGTTTATTTGTTATTATGTTTAGAAATGTGTTGAAAAAATCTTCTCTCCGTTAAACAGAGATTGGGGGAAAAATAAAGAGGGGGGCTAATAATTCAGGGGGGCTAACATTTCTGACTTTAACTGTATTTGAGCATAATAGAGTTTAAACAAAAACAATATACAGTATTTTACATTTCTTAAATGATTAAAAAAGTTGAGTATTTATTTAAACAGCATTTATAAAAAAGAAAAAATAACAAAATAAATAAATATATATATATATATATATATATATATATATATACATACATATAGTGTAACATTATCCATGTCTTTACTAATAGTTTAGGTTATATTTATATCCAACTTCAGAGTGTTTGATGACAGACTGAATTGTATTGTGTGCCATCAGGAGCGTCTCCATATCCCGGCATCCAGATTGATGAAGATTTCTGCAAACGACTCAAAGGCGGTACCAGAATGAGAGCACCAGACAATGCGTCCCCTGAAATGTGAGCAAAGTCCTGATTGCATTGCATGTGTGTATGTGTTTGACTGACAGCTAATCAAACTGATGACGTCAGCCAGTGATGAAACTCTGTGAGCTACGTGTTCATGTGTTGTCGATGTGTTCTGACAGATATGGCATCATGTTGGCCTGCTGGCAGGGCGAGCCCAGGGAGAGACCCACATTTCCAGCTCTTGTGGAGATACTTGGAGATCTACTGCAGGAAAACAGTCTACCAGTGAGGAGATGCACACACACGTTCTGAACATTACACAGACTAGCTTCTGGATGATAACAAGTGTATACACTTTATTTTGATGGTCCGTTTGTTGAATTTAAGTTACATTGCAACTAATTCTCATTAGATTATAAGTAGACTGTTAGGTTGGGGTTAGGGTTAGTGTAAGTTGACATATACTTGCAAAGTTTCTTATAGTCAGTTAAATGTCTGTTGAAGGAGCAGTGTCAACAGATATTAAGCAGACAGTCTACTAGTAGTCAAATGGACCATCAAAATAAAGTGTTACCGTTTATTATACTGTATAATACAGTATAATAGTATATTATTAATTTATTCATTTTCCTTTCGGCTTAGTCCCTTTATTAATCTGGGGTCACCACAGCGGAATGAACCGCCAACTTATCCAGCATATGTTTTACGCAGCGGATGCCCTTCCAGCCGTAACCCATCACTGGGAAACATCCATACACATGTACGACCTTCTTGCTGTGAGGCAATTGTACCTCCCACTGCGCCACCGTGCTGCCTATAGTATATAATACAATATTATAATATAATATATAGTATTATATTCAGTGCTCGAATTGAGGGGGGATGTGGGGGGATGGCAAAAAGCATCCCCTTTGTAAAACCATTGTCCCCCTTACCATCCCCTTAGATTAACAACAGTGTGTGTAATGTAAAACATATCATGCAAATAAAATATAAAAATTCTCTATTTATGGTAATTTATGACTTATAACAACGATTGACCAATCAGAACTCAGTATTGTAATAAGGCGCCACGCACAAGCGTAGTTCAGATGCAACTTTTTGCATTCTTTAAAAAGAAGAGAACAGAAGGTATGATATTTAGTTGTTTAATATTATATATGTAAGCTATACCTGCCGTGCATAACTGCATTTCAGAATAGTTTAGGCAGCTTGACGCGAGTGTAACTTAAGCTGTTTTATATTCACTGTAAGCCACAGTTAACAGGGCTTGCTAACATTTAATTTAGCGACCCACGTTTTGCCATTAATATCTAAGTAGCAGATTCTACGTTTCATGTTTCTAAAATGAACCATTATTATTATCATCCCTAAAATCAGAACACAAATGATGTGATGCATTTTTAGAATCACTGTTGTCCAAATGTTGCTCTGTTTTCTCGAAAATGCTTTTAAACAGGGGTGCGTTTTCCAAACAACAACAACATAACTCATGGTTGAACTATCATAGTACGATACATTGTTTGGGAAAAAACGGGGTGGAGTAACAACTTCTTAAAAGAAAATGCCCATAATTTTTTGTATAAAATAATATTGCTTTACACACACACACACACACACACACACACACACACACACACGCAATCCAATATTAGATTTGGTAAAAACATGCACTCGTTTTCTATATTAACTGAAGCATATGTAAACGTCACATACAGGGCCATTGTTTCCTTTACAAATATTATTGAAAATATTCCATATTTTATGCTAAAACATAAAAGTACTTAGCTAACAGGTATTCTAATCTCATATATAAATCATATAAATTGAAAATGTTTGTAATTTACAGTAGGCTATTTATTAAGAAAATAAATAATAATAATTATTATTATTATTATTAAGTAGGAGATTGTTTTACTTATTTATTTTATTTTTTGAAAAGTCTTTTACTTTTACAACTGTGATGCATTCAAACCACTGCAGAAATTTTCTGACCAACAGGCCCATATTAAATACAGTAGGCTACAGACACATTTCTTAATAAATAACCTACTATCAATTAAAAGCTTTAACGTATGCTATATATTTTTTGTTTTCACAAGCTTTGAAGACATAACATAAATTTCTTTTTTAAATAAAAGGTCACCTGTAGCTGTCGTCAAAAGCCACGGCTGCATTCAAAATGGTATAAATGTTTTCAAAGTGCACTACGAAGGGAGCACAATTGTCAATATGAAGATTGCTATAACTGAACTGTTAAAGTACTTTGAAAGCAAATTAGTCCTAAGAGAGATGACTTTAATGTTTTTTTTTACATTCCAAGTTTAAATGTTGAAATGTTCTAAATGAATAAGGCATAGGGGGATAACTGGAAATAGAACACAGCCAGGAACTATGCTTCTAACTACAACCTTAGAGGTGTAGTTGCAAGCGTAAAAGTTTGCGACGCAGTTTGCAAATGTTTGCAGAAGAGATGGATTTGGAAAACGGATAATCGATGAACTGTTTGTAAAGACGGAACTTACGACCTTAGTTGGCTAAAGATGGTTTTTGGGAAACGCACCACAGCTCAGCTTCAATTCAAACAACTCAATTAAATGAATCATTAAGTGACAAAGACGAAGACTTGACTCCCCCTAATGGCCGTTTTAGTTTAAAATTTCATGACTGATTGATTTTTATTATTAATTTCATTGCATTCATGCCACCTCCTACGCCTTGATAAACAGTCAGTTTATAAATAAACAGTAAATTTATCTAAATGCTGTTTTTTTTCTCTCTGCCATCTTTGTTGTGTCAAGAGGAATTTTGTTGATTTTAATCTGATTGTATATATACATACATGTAGTTGGGCCACATAAGGTAAACAAAGTGTTGTAAATAAAAAGGTAAATTTATATTTAGTCAATCAAACAGTTGCTAGTAGTTAAAGACTTACATTGTCAATTAATTAACTGTCCCTTTTAATTTCTTGATTTTCTTAAAAATGACATGCTTAAGATTGTTAATGGTTATTGGTGGTTGGTTGATGGTGGTTATTTTAAAAAGCATTTTCTCAAATAAAAAAAATTATTTAGACCTATTTTGTTATCATTGTGTGTGTGTGTGTAGCTACAGGACACCACCCAACACCCCCCAACCCCGTACCACCCCCCTTGTTTTTTTTTTTTACAATTTGACTACTGATCATAGTATAATATATTATATATTATAATAAAGGCTCTATTGGTACACAAAGATGACAATTCAGTATGTCTCAATTTTGAAATTGGTTTAATAACAACCCCCTAATTTAAAATATAGCATGCTGGATATATGGCTGTCAACGGGTCCACAGTTCTCTGTTGGTTTTAACTGCTCGTCTGACCTTGAGACATGCTCTCAATTTGATTGGTGAACACTGCTGTGGGCGTTAAGGAGTTTTCCTGTGAATAATAATATTTTTAAGGGAGCTGTTGAGATGGAATTGAACCAGATTTAGATAAAAACCCAAACAATACACAAATGAAATTATATCAAAACAAAAACAATCTGAAAAATAGTTGTGTAATAACAATGGAATGACACAGGGAGAAAGTACTGAACTACTGAAATGTATTTAATACTTTAAATAAAAAGATTTTTTGGTGAGGACAGCTCAAAGACGTCTCTCATATGGAGAAAGAAGTCACCATCCATTGCTCAGGTGTAATTTTTTTCACAGACTTTAGCAGTGTGTAAAAATCTTGATGCTTCTGTGGGTTTCGTCTATCAAATCTGATCTTTATATTATATTTTCTATTGGATTCAAGTCAGGTCATTGGCTGGGCCATTCTACAGCTTGATTTTCTTTCTCTGAAAGCATTTGAGTGTTTCCTTGGCTGTGTTTTGGATTGTTTTCTTGCTGAAATGTCCATCCTGGTTTAATCTTCATCGTCCTGCTAATGTAGATGTTGGACTGAAGCAGCTAATATTTACAAATGACGAAGAGCAGAGGGTTGCTGAAGAACTGCCGAGAGATTTCAGCTGCTGTCTGGGCTTTCAATGCCTTTCTACACCTTCCTTTCTTCATGTGTTCAATACTTTTTTGCTGTGTCATTTTATTTTATTACACATAACTTAATTTGTAAACTAATTAGATTTTCTTTGCATAAATGGATCCTGTCAGTTGTTACCGACATCTGTTGAGAATTTCAAGTCACCGTTTTTATCATTCTGAGAAAAACGGTGACGTGTTCAATACTTTTTTCCCCCACTGTATGTAAAAAAACAATAAAAGGCAAATGCATCTGTATTTATTTGACTTACAGAAGCAGCAAGGATGCATTATTAAGGCCCTTTTACTCAGCAAGTGGGAAGTGATGAATCTTTGCGCCCTTACCCACTTGTTTCTGCATGGTGGAAAGGTCACATACTGTATGTATTTGCCCAAAGCTAACACAAATGCTGCACAGGAGCAGGGCAAACCTGACCTGTTTTTTTTGGCTAGGTCAGTGGTTTGCTTGTCTCTGTGATCTGTACGGCAAGCATTGCCTTCTCATAGTCATATATCTGAAATGTTCAAAAAAAAGCATATCCTAAGTAACATATTTCAGATTTACAAAATGTAGACAGAACCATCTAGTAGATTTGTCACCTGAAACGTGCAACCAAACGTTCTTGGAGCAACGTATTTTACCTTTCGCAATGCTGTAGGCTGAAACACATATTTCAAAAGAGCCTGGCCACTCTAACACATACATGCTGAACTAATAAACCTTTACCAGAAATTTTTGGTACAAATGTGTGTACCATTACATTCCTTACAGCCGATGGTACATGTTTTTGATTAATTGAAATGAATTGTGTGTATTTTTAGGAAATCCCATTCAATGTGTCTCAGAGCTCAGAGGACGATGGCTTCTCACAAGCGTCTTCCAGACCACCATCACAAGAGGAGATCAGACTGGCCTGCAACACACTGCCAACACGGTATAGCAACGTTTATATCACCTTACGTTCACTTCAAGATTTTTCAACATTGTACATCAACATTTACATCACCTTATACTCACTTCTAGACTTCTCAGCTATGTAATCTGGATATATGTATTATCTTTGGGAAAGGAACAGTTTATGGAATCTTCAGACAAATTATATATTTTTTGTATTATTAGTATTATATGTGATACATTAGGTTTTTATGGCTGATATTGTTTTATATAAAAGAAATATGCCACATATGATGTTATTTATATGGCCAAAATAATAAATGAAATTATGTAAATTAAATTGGTAAGATCTAAATATAAATTGCATCAGTTATAAATATCAGATATAATCCTCAATCATGTTTCTTAGTAAGATGACATTTTAGCTTTAAAAGATGACATTTTAGCTTTAGCTTTAAAAATATACACTGCAGTAATGCAAAGACTTGTTAAGATTAATTAAATGAACCTTCTCGAATAGTCTGACGTATTTTAATTCTTATCAACATTTTAATAGGATCTTCTAAAAGAGTGATTCATAGATCATTATATTGAAATATTAATTACAATATCAATGTCATTCTCTGTCTTACTTTTAGTTGCTAAAAAGTGTAAATGATCAGTCGGGGGAGATTTTCATTAAGTAGAATTATATTTTAGTCATATTTATGTATTAAAACGTTAATTAAATCTTAAAAATTATTTATTGAAAATATCCTACAAATTTGCCTTGTTTTAAAACAGCATATTTCATTCATTCATTCATTCAGAAAGGCTCTGAAAGCATGCGTCCGTGAGTGAAATGCGACCGTGTCAGTGGACAGTATCAGATGTCGAAATGAGACAGATTCAGTTCTCATGAGGTTAATTATTAGCAAATGATATAAACATGACGAACGTCAGCAGCTTACATTAACCGCGTGTCCTAACAATACGATTTGTGATGAGATACGCAGTAATGAGCAATTTGGCTGTTTGCACCAGGCGAAAAACGACAGACATTTAAATACAGCCTTTCAGAAGCACAGAATATGCACTCACTCACGAAACAGTAGGGTTTAGAATCTATTGCGTTAACCCTCTTTAACATTATTAAATGTAGATGCTGAATCACTCATATGTGTTTAGTTCTAAAGTTCAATTTCAAACAGTTTATTGTATTTTTTTTAAGATCTGAGGTGAACTACCTGCTGCTGCTTTCAGTTTGTCAATAAATGTCCTGTAAAATGGCATTCAAACTTACATTGTTAGCATTTAGCACTGAATAAAGCACGCAAGGTTTACCTGAGGTGATCACTGTCATAGGTTTCTGTTGTTCAGCTGTGACAAATAGAAGCCATTTCCAATATATCAATTCAAGGTGTTGGTTAGAACCAAAACTCCTTTTAATATGGAAAATATTCCCTCTATCGCATGTCGTTGCTTTAATTTAAAACACAGTTTAAATCACTTGCTCCTGTACTCAAACTGGCAACCCGTGCTTGCGGTTATTTTGATCCAGGAGTGCAATACCTAGTTCAACCACTGGGTGTCAAACTTACATACTGCACCTTTATCACAGTGTCTTAACTACATGCGATGTGATACCTTAACACCTTTTCCATGTTAATCTGAGTGTTTGTGAGTGTTTGTCCTAACCAGTCACGACATGGACATGCACAGTGTCTAATTTAAAAAATAGTTTTATTTTTGCGACATTGCAGCAGGCACAACAATTCAATTAGCAGTGTTCAATTCAATTTAATTCATCTGTATTTCTATAGCGCTTTTACAATGTAGATTGTGTCAAAGCAGCTTCACATAAAAGATTATAGTAAATTGAAACAGTGTCAGTTCAGTTTTGTGTTTAAGTTCAGTTCAGTTTAGCTCAGTTCAGTGTGGTTTAATAATCACTACTGAGAGTCCAAACACTGAGGACCAAATCCATTGATGCGCAGCTCTACAGATCCCGAACCATCCAAGCCAGTGGCGACAGCAGCGAGGAAAAAACTTCATCAATTGACATAAGTGAAAAATTTTAAAAACCTTGAGAGAAACCAGGCTCAGTTGGGCACGACCATTTCTCCTATTGCCAAACGTCTTGTGCAGAGCTGCAGTCTAGGCGCCGGAACCTGGAGAATGCTGGACCTCAGCGAAGACTCGTCTGTCCCTGGAGCGTCACAGGAATCAGTCTGATGCTCTCGACTCTTCCATGACCACCACAGCAGCTGCTCAGGATACGGCCAGGTCCAGGCCTATGAAAACCTTGGGATCGTCTCGTCTCTGGTCTTGGATCGCATCAGTGGTCCTGCATAGTCTGAGGGCCTCGGGATGAGTATCCCCAGGTGGAAATAGAGAATAAAGTGAATAATTTGCGTAGCCACTGTTCTTAGTGTATATAAACAGCATAAAGTACTATGACAATAAGTCATTAATATTCATTATTTAGATCATTGCAGGTGGAGTGCAGTGCAATGTTCAATGTTTATGAAGGGGTCTGGTATTTAAAGGGAATGTTCGCACAAAAATGTTTTATCTTCTTTCAAACCTTATTTCCATAGTATTTTTTGTTCCTACTATGGATGTCGGTGGCTGCTTTTCTTCCAACATTCTATAGAATAACTATTTTGTGTTCAGAAATAAATAAATATTTAAAGTGTGAATAAATAGTTGTTGTTTTTTCTGTGATGTAGCATCTGGTTTGGACAGACAATTTGTCACTGGAATCTTGCTGTATCTTGTCTGGTTATTTATATTTAAAGAGTCAGATTTACCTCACAGACAACCCAGCACGTCGTGGGGATGTCGCTTTTTGGTGGGAAATGAAAATCGGGTTGAAGTCAGAACCCAATGTCAGGCCAACGTTATTGTCCAAGATCCAACCTAAAATCAATCAGAAATCAATTCAATTCATGTTTATTTCTGTAGCGCTTTTACAATGTAGATTGTGTCAAAGCAGCTTAACATGGAAGTTCTAGTAGATTGCAATTGAAACTGTTTCAGTCCAGTTTTCAGAGTTAAAGTTCAGTTTAGTTCAGTTCAGTGTGGTTTAAATTTCACTGCTAAAAGTCCAAACACTGAATAGCAAATTCATAAATGTGAAGCTCCACAAGTCCCAAACCAAGCAAGCTAGTGGCGACAGAGGCAAGGAATAATGTCAAGGTCTAATAATGTTACAGCGTGACGTTGTGTGGACGTTGACTTCTATCAGACTTTGGATTTTAGTTGCCATACCTGGTGAATAAATGTCAGTATTTGACATCAATATGACGTTTGTTTAAGATGTTGGCTCAACTTTGGATTTTGGTCACATTTCAACACAACCTAAAATCAACCGAATATCAACATCATAATTGGACATCAAAATAACGTTGTCCTTAGACACTGGCTAGACATAGAATTTTGTCTAATATTAGACAAAATATATTTTGTCTAATCTAATATTATAATATTATGACATTGTATGCCTGCTGGGAATAAAACATTACAAAAATATAATGCATTTACATTAGCGAGTATCTTGTTTACAAACTCTAAAAGTTTCAGACAAGAAATCCATATTCTTATTTTCAGATCATTGCCTTGTGTATAAAATACCACATGGACTGGCACCACCGGTAGTGAGCCAGTCTATAAACATAGCACCGAATGGTTAGCAAGAAGTGCTGTAAGAGATGATTGTGTAGTGCCTTCAGAAGACGTACATTTAGTCAAAGAATGTTTCGAGTTAAGCTTATACCTGTTTTAAGATTTATTTAAAGTAGTTGCCAACATTAATATTAACAAACTAAATGATATTGACTTCTTCCTTGTTACACAAGGTTGTTTGATTGTATACAAAATGGTTAATGCTACTGTTGCTTCTACTATACTCATGCATTATGATACACACTTACCGGCCACTTTATTATATACACCTGTCCAACTTCTCATCAACGCACATTTCCAACTCATGCATTTAGGCATGTAGACATGGTCAAGACAATCTGCTGCAGATCAAACCGATCATCAGAATGGGAAAGAAATGTGATTTAAGTGATTTTGAACATGGTTGTTGGTGCCAACGAGCTGGTCTGAGTAGTTGAGAAACTGTTGATCGGGTTTACAGAGAATGGTCTAAAAAAGAGAAAGTATCCAGTGAGTGGAAGTTCTGTGGGTGCAAATGTCTTCATGATGCCAGAGGTCAGAGGAGAATGGCCAGACTGACTGGTTCGTGCTGATAGAAAGACAACAGTAACTCAAATAACCACTCGTTACAACCGAGGTATGCAGAATGTCCACATATACAACCTTGAGGCGGACGGGCTACAGCAGCAGAAGACCACACCAGGTACCACTCCTGTCAGCTAAGAACAGGAAACTGAGGCTACACTTGGCACAGGCTCACCCAAAATTGAACAATAGAAGATTGGAGTCTCGATTTCTGCTGCGACATTCAAATGGTAGGGCCAGAATTTGGTGCCCAACCACATAAAAAAAAATGCAAACATGGATCTATCCTGCTTTGTATCAACTTTTCTTGGCACACTTTGAGCCCATTAATACCAATTGAGCATCGTGTCAACGCCACAGCCTACCTGTTGCTGACCATGTCTATCTCTTTATGACCACAGTGTACCCATCTTCTGTTGGTTACCTCCAACAGGATAACGTGCCATGTCATAAACGCATCATCCCAGACTGGTTTCTTGAACATGACAATGAGTTCACTGTACTCAAATGGCCTCCACATTCACCAGATCCCAATCCAATGGAGCACCTTTGGGATGTGGTGGAACAGGAAATTCACATCATTGATGTGCAGCTGACAAATCTGTGTGATACTTTCATGTCAAAATGGATTCGAGAAATATTTCCTTGTTGAATCTTTGCCATGATAGCCTAAATCAGTTCTGAAAGCAAAAGGGGGTCCAACCCGGTACTAGTAAGTTGTACCTAATAAAGTGGCCGGTGAAGGTATATTGACTGTTTTGTCTGGCAGTTGCGTATGTGTTTGGATGTTGATCTGTCTTAGGCATGTTTTAGGCATAGTATAGTAACTAGGTATAGTTTGTAGGAATATTGTATAAGTTTAAATGAATTTTGAAGCTTGTATATATTAAGTATTGATTAAACATTAATCATTGATTAATCATTAATCATTACATTGTTCATTATATTATGTATTGTTAGACCTAAACTGCATTTCGTTTCCTTGTACTTGTACATGTGTGATGACAATAAAATTGAATCTAATCTAATCTAATCTAATCATGTTATGTTTTTAGGGTGACTATTTTACCATCAGTCCAGATGAAAAATCCTGGCACATTGTACATGTTTTCGTATTATTGGTGTGCATTGTCTCTGTCAAATAAACCTAAACAGAAAGAAGCAAAAACATATTATGTTACATAACAGGATATTGCTGGACTCTTGACTGCACTTCTGTTAAATACATTCTTCTCTTGTCTCTGGTTAGATATTACAACTGTGTGCCGTTTGCTGGCTGTGTGATGGTCGGGCCCTCCAGCACGTGTCATTCTCGAGTGAAGACCTTTGAGGAACTACCTATGGAAATGACATCACACAAGACACAGCATGTACGATTACGTCCTCCAACATACATGTATACATATTGCACTGTACATGTTACTGTTCATATTCACTGAAATGTGTATACGTGTTGTTGAGATGACGTTGCATTTTCACTGTCACACTTGACAAAACTGAATATACACTACCGGTCGAAAGTTTAGGGTCAGTAGGATTTTAAAAAGTTTTTAAATAAGCTCCTCCTGCTCACCAAGGCTGCATTTATTTCATCTAAAAATTGTGAAATGTTCTGCACTGTTAAATAACTGTTCAAAAGTCATTTATAATTTAATTTGATCATTTATTCCAGTGATTTTAAAGCGGAATTTTTTAGCTTTAATACTCCAGTCTTCAGTCGCATGATCCTTCAGAAATCACTCTAATGCTCATTATTATATTTGTTATTATTATTAATATTATTATTATTAATGGATGGTAATACTTATAAAAGCAATAATGACTGGAGTAATAATTTCATTTGAAACTACATACAATAAGAAAGCAGTTATTTCAAATTTTCATAAATATTTAACAGTTTAACATTTTTTTTACATTTAATAAATGCTGCCTTGATGAACAGAATCGTTTTGTTTAAAAAAAAAATGACCCCAAACTTTTGAGCGGTAGTGTAGTTAGTATCGTCGTCATTTAAAATGCAGTAAATGGTTAAACATTTTATTGTCTTCCTTAGACCTCGCCATTAAACTGCATGCTGTTATTTTTTTACATTCATTTATCATTCATTCATTTTCTTTTCGACTTAGTCCCTTTATTAATCTGAGGTCGCCACAGCGGAATGAACCGCCAACTAGCATATGTTTTTACTCAGCGGATGCCCTTCCAGCTGCAACCCATCACTGGGAAACATCCATACACTCTCATACACTACAGACAATTTAGTCTACCCAATTCACCTATAGCACATGGCTTTGGACTTGTGGGGGAAACTGGAGCACCCGGAGAACATGGGGAGAACATGCAAACTCCACACAGAAACATCAACTGACCCAGCCGAGGCTCGAACCAGCGACCTTCTTGCTGTGAGGCGAACTTGCTACCCACTGCGCCACCGTGGAGCCCAGTTATTTATTTATTTATTTATTTTTTTAAACTGTCCTATTGTGTGACTGTCTCAGGCATAGTTCAATGAATTCATAAATGTAAAAAACTAAAATTATAAAATCATTAATAAATACCTCAGGCCTTATTTTACAACTGGTTATTTTAGTAAATAATAAGCAAAAAAAAGATCCATTTATTTCTAAAAACTTAAGACATAGTTTGTTACTTAAAAACCATGATCTCTGGTGGGCATGCTAATTTTAAATCAGCAATTCTACAGAAAAATAGGTCACACTTTCATTAATTAATGAAGGTTTCATTAATGTATTCACTAATATGAACTAATAATGAAGAACAATACTTGTAGAGCATTTATTAATCATAGTTTAACATTTACTAAAGGATTAGTAACATCCAAATTCATGCTCAATAACATTAGTTAATGTACTGTGAGTTAATGTGAACTAACAACTAAAATGATCAAATGTTAACTAACATGATCAAATACTGTAATAAATGAATTGTTCGTTGTTTGTTTATGTTAGTAAATGCATTAACTAATACAAAATTGTTGTAAAATGTAACCAAAAAATTGAATTGGCTGATTTTCCCCATTTAAGATCCGGTCAGATTCACATATTTAACTTCTGTGGAACCACTTTAAAGCTGTTGTTTTGTTGTGGTTTGGCAGACGTTAATTGAAAATACCCAACAAGTCTGGAGAAAAAAATTATGGTATTTATAACTACACACTTTGAATCATCTACCAAGCATTAGCAAATAGGTAATTCATCATCTGTTAAGTATTAACTCTACCTTAAGAGACATTAGTAAGCAGTTTATAAATACAGCTACAAATGCTGTATTCTTGACATATAAACACATTATAATGTGTTAAATAGTTATATAATGTGTAATGTGTTAAATAGTTATATTTTCAAACTTTATTACTTATTAAATGTGCATTACTAAATTTAGTATTGCATTATTTACAAGCCATTTGTATTTAAGAGTAGTTGGTGGTTTTTAAGACCATTTAGAATGAGTTAGTAAATGATTAATAAACTATTCAAATCAACATTCATATATCATATTATTCAGGCATATAGTAATGGTTGCTATGTATGTTAATAAATGCTTTATTAAGTCAACTTCATCCAGTTTTGTGACCTAATCTTAAGTGAGGACTATTTATGTTTTGTAAATCCCATAAATGGGGGCGCAGTGGGTAGCACCATCGCCTCACAGCAAGAAGGTTGCTGGTTCCTTTTTTGTGTGGAGTTTTCATGTTCTCCCCGTGTTTGCGTGGGTTTTCACCGGGTGCTCCGGTTTCCCCCAGACGTCCAAAGACATGCAATTTACGTGAATTGGTTAAGCTAAAATTGTCCGTAGTGTATGTGTGTGAATGAGTGTGTATGGATGTTTCCCAGTGATGGGTTGCAGCTAGAAGGGCATCTGCTGCGTAAAACATATGCTGGATAAGTTGTCGGTTCATTCCACTGTGGCGATCCTAGATTAATAAAGGGACTAAGCCAAAAAGAAAATTAATGAATCCCATAAATGACAATTTAAGGCTCAGTATCAAATGA
Organism: Danio tinwini; assembly: GCA_903798205.1. Lineage (NCBI taxonomy): Eukaryota > Metazoa > Chordata > Actinopteri > Cypriniformes > Danionidae > Danio > Danio tinwini. The sequence goes on along the minus strand of CAIGQZ010001256.1, from coordinate 1,578,026 downwards.
ACAATAAATGTATGCAATCTTACCTAAAAAATAAAATGACTGTTAACTCTAAACATTGCTGAATAACAGGAGTGTCAAAATACAATTAGAAATAAATATAATGAAATAAAATTGGATAAAATAACAATATAATAATTTAACAATACATTATTATTATACAACATTTCAAAGATATTTAGCGAAATTTTAACTGTACAGTCATTTTATGTTACATTAGACTGCAAAGATTTATTCTTTCCTTTATTTGTTTCGTTTGTGTATCTTCAAATGATTAGAAATGAATAAAGTCGTTTATTTGATTCTTTTCCTGTTTAGAATATTACCTTTAGTTGACAGTAAGGGGCTTATAAATCATACATATTCCTCACTTTAGATTAGGTCACAAAACTGGACTTAATAAAGCATTTATTAACGTACAAAGTAACTATTAGTATATGCCTGAATAATAAGATATATAAATGTTCATTTGAATAGTTTATTAATCATTTACTAACTCATTCTGAATGATCTTAAAATAGCACCAACTATTCCTGAATAACTAGTTTGTAAATAATGCAATACTTAAGTAATGAAAGAATATTAACTAAACAATGTATATTACTTATTATGCTTATATATTACAAAGTATGAAAATACAATCATCACATAAGCTGTCACTGGGATGGTACCTTTTCAAAAGGGGCACATTTGTACTTAAAGGGTCCATATTGGTACCTCAAAAGTATATAATAGTACCTACAAATTTTAAGAGGAACATGTTTGTACTTTTTAGGTACTTATATGTACCCTTGAGGTATTAATATGGACCTTGGTATAAATTAGTACCTTTTGAAAAGGTACTACCCCCGTGACAGATTGCGCACCTTTATTTCTGAATGTGTCAAGAATAGAGCATTCTGTGTTTATAAACTACTGCTTAACATCTATTAATGTAGAGTTAATGCTTAACAGATGATGATTGAACTATTTGCTAATGCTTAATAAATGATTCATAGTGTGTAGTTATTATAGTGTTGCCATCCATCTCTTGCTATTTGCATAATATTTTGTCCTTTTTCTTTCAGATATTTTTATTGTACAGCTTAGTAAAAAGACTGAAAGAATAATGAAGTTAGAGACCCCTTATATTTTCTCAAACATCAGACTTCATAAATATCATTTTTTTCTTTTAAAAAATGTTTGGCAAAAAAACCAAAAAAAATTTACTGCCTATTTGTCAACTATCATCATACAGTAGTCAAAATTTGAAGAGGATTAAAATGTTTTTCAATAGTGGCCAAAGACAAGAATGGGTGTTGCTAAATACTTTTACTACAGCTTTAATAAAAGGTTGTGATCCACTTTAGATGTTGACTACTGTACACCCACACACACACACACACAGTTTCTAACAGTTGCAGTGTTTCTACAGGACAGTCAGACAGACAGTGGGATGGTTTTGGCCTCAGATGAACTGGAGAGGTTTGAACACAAGCACAGAGGAGCCATGTTGACAAAGTAGGTGAAAACTTCATAATAAGTCATTAATTTTGCATAAGAGCAAAGTTAATCATTGTGTGTGAACTGTGCAGTGCGTCGTCGGGCCGAAGCACCGAGCGCCTCATCAGTTGTGCATCGGTGAGCAGCATCAGCGGTGGTGGCGGTTTGCTCCGTCCAGCATTCTTCACTCAACTCTCAGGCCAGACCTTCTACAACAACGAGTACGGTCATCTGTCAGAGGAGGGCGTCAGCGACTACTTCTCCTCTTCAGACCAGGCCGTTTATAAGGAAACCTGCCCGGCAACATCCAACCTGTAACAGCACTGATTGGCCAGTCATATTCAGGTCCCGACCCCCCTCTCCCACTCACAGCTAACTTACTGAACTGACTGTAGCTTTGTAAAGTTCTCTCAGCAGCCACTGGGTGGCACCATTACGTCAATTTTAAAACCAACAAAGTATTTTATCACTTTAGTTACATATATCTTTATATAAAGAGTAAACAGCTTTTTATTTGTACAAAAAAATGAGAAATGAAGCAGAATGGAGAAAAAAACTAAAAATAAAGGAATATATCTTATTTTGACTGCTGGGTTCTTGATATTTGATACTAAGTAGTTTTTAGATTGTGTTCAATTTTAAATATATTTTATGGATTTGCAGATTATTTTTTTTAAACAAACTTATGAAGTAAACCAACTAAGAAAACAAATGCCTTTTGTTAGATGTTTATTTAGATTGCTACTCTGTAAAAGCACTGGTTGCCTTAAATTTTTAAGCTGAATCAAATTAACCATATGAGTCTATTGAACTTACAGTATGTTAACCTGACTTAAAACAGCTTGTGTAACAAAGTTAGAACATTATTAACTTTAATAATAGTCTTATTGTATACGTTACAATGAGCTAAAACATGTTGTCATGACTAATTGATCATATAATGCTTTTAGTGTATTCAACAGTATGGTATAGTTTTCGTAATTCATGAAAAAAAAAAGTTTTTGAAAGGACAAACATTTGAAATGTTATAGAATTATTTAATATTAGTACTACTTTTATAATACTTTTCAAAAAAGATATTGTCTTATATTTTAAATGCATTTCATTCAACAATTACATTCTCAACCCCAACCTATTAAAAACAATAAAAAAGGGCAAAAAATACTTATTTATTAAACCAATTCAATGAACCATAAAACAGAGCCATCATAAGCACAATTGGGTCATTTTCTTTATGTGCGTATACACACACACACACAGCTTTTTCACTGTCATGCACAAATTTTCCGTCGCATAATTCACAGAACAGCCTTTGTTCAGTTGCAGAAGTCATGGGATAACATTAGCCTTCAGAGTTGTGTTGAAAGAAAAAAAAATCCTTCCTGCACTTAAAAAAATAATAATAATAATTTGTTGGGGTGCTGGAAAAATACGTAAAATAATGGCTAGAACAGAAACTTTCCGAAAATAGCAAAGGTTAAAAAACAGAAATTTACTGTAATTCAGTTTGGCAGAAAATTGCTGTAATTTAACGTCCATAATTTTACAGTAATTGTTTGTTATTTTAATGTCCGCTATTTTACAGTAAATTTCTGTTATTTAACGTCCATTATTTTACAGTAAATTTCTGTTAATTAACATCCACTATTTTAAATAAAATGTCTGTTATTTAACATTCGTAATTTTACAGTAAATTTCCATTATTTAACGTCTGTTATTTTACAGTAAATTTCTGTTATTTAACGTCTGTTATTTTACAGTAAATTTCTGTTATTTAACATCTGTTATTTTACAGTAAATTTCCGTTATTTAACGTCTGTTATTTTACAGTAAATTTCCGTAATTTTACAGTAAATTTCTGTTATTTAACGTCTGTTATTTTACAGTAAATTTCCATAATTTAAGACCACTATTTTACAGAAAATTTCTGATATTTAACAGGTGTTATTTTACAGTAAATTTCTGTCATTTAACATCCATTATTTTACTTTTTTCTTTTTACAGTGTGCCTTAAATCTTTTACTATCATCTTTTAGAATCAAATGAACTTTTCTAGTAATCTCACCTTAAATCAATAAAACTGAGATATGTTACGTTAAACTAACTAAGATAAAATGTAGTTAAAGCCGGATTTACTTATTAAAGTAAAAACAATTGTTGTCATGACACTTGTCATGACAATGTTTAGTGTACCAGAGAGATGTGCTTCTGTAATTACTGTAAAAGATGGACATGCCAGAAATTAAGGTTGTGCTCAGAGCAGCCATTATCAAATGAAATCAATGTTTATAAGTAAAAAGATTAAAGTGTTCAGACCTGTCAGCTGTTCTAATAAGTTTGTCCACCACTACACGTGTGTGCTGTTCTACAAAGTTAAAGCGCAGTCTCTATACAAAAGGCCTTTACCATTTTTTTTTTTATCATCAGCATGGCTTTTGTAGTTACTGCAAATTCAACACTTGTTTTTACGAAATGGGACAAAACTGAATCTGCAGACTTACAAGACAGAACAGATGTCACAAAACCTATTCTAGCCGTTGACTCAATTTTAAGCAAATGTGTAGTTACTACACTTTGCCTTTGTACTGTAGTGTGGCACGCATGTTTGAAACACATTTTATTAGTAGGAATGGTTATTATCTGACAATTAGACTAAAAGAAATCAATTAATAACTCAAATAAAAAAACAACTTCACTCTTAATTTACATGTCCCCATAATTTATTTAGACATTTTTCAACATTATGGTAAACCTTTATTACATTTTGAAGAAATGAAAGTAAAAAAAATAATCAGTAACCCAAATTTTAAAAAGAAGAACAAAGACAAACAAACAAACAAACAACAATGTAACTGGCTGTTGTTGTGGTTTAATCTAACCAAAGGCAAAACAAAAGAGACAACCAGGAAGAGATCCACCATGCAGATAAAAACAAGAACAAAGATGAACTCGGCAGTTTCAGAGTCCTTAGATTAAAACAATAATAAAAGACCGGTCAGGTTGAAATGTAGTGTAGTGGTTTTTGTTTCTTATTGAATGAAAATATACCCCAGTTGCCATATCTACCGGCAACAACGCATCACAAATTCAAACCATTGTTTACTTTCATAAGGAACGGTCCAGTGTAACCAGCTCAACCAGATCTGCGGTCATAACACTGAGAGGAAATGATTCAAGATCTTTACGGCAGGGCTTGACGAGACGTAAACAACACGTTTTCAGCATAATCTCCAAAACAATAAAGGTTAACCAATAAAGCATTATGGGCTGTGGAAATAAAAGTATCATCAAGCCACAAAGTACCCTTGAATGACACGGAAATAAACTTAAAAACATTCCTTCAAGATAACCTTTTGGATACAAAAAAAAAAATACAACAGCATTCAGAAATTTCCCTTCAGTTAAACACTTTAAAAGTGAATACAATAATCCGAAATAGAGGCCTATAATCAGAAAGCCACTCGAGTGCAAGAAAACCCAATGTACCATGGAAAAACAATCAGAGAATACACACTGCATAACAAAAACACTGCTTTAAATGGTTTACAGGTTAATCTCATGAAACACCCAGTTCACCGAAAAATAAATATTGTGGATGAGCAAATAAATCTAATTTGACTACTTTAAAACAGTGTTGGCGTTTTCATAAAAATGTACTACATTTAACTTGGATATTTATTTTGATAATCCTCAATAATGATTCTCAGTGGCAATCATAAAATAAAAACATTAAAAACTACTTAAAACAGCAAATGTTAAAGGCAATACTACTCTGATGTGTTAAAAAAGAAATTGGGTTTAGGGGTACAACGTATTAAAGCGATGACTTGACTTCACTTAAAAAAAGCATCATCTTTAAAATTATTAAGCAAATAATCGATGTGCATATTTAAATCAAATCAACACATAAAATTAAGTGAACTTAAACGCTTCTTGTTACAATGAGTTTACTCCCTTTAAAAAAAAAACTAAATCAACTAATCGCTTTTTACAGTGTATGATTTAAATCCCGGACGAGCCCCCATTTTGTTAAACAGCAAAAGAGTTTAACTGTTAACTATAAACAATCTACACTACACTTTAAAAATATCTGTTTATTAAGAGTCTACCTGACTCAGGGGTGCAGTCCATTTATTTTCACTTTCAAATTGCATTATGGGACCTTGATTTCTGCTTTGACAACATTAGAAGGTTAAAAGATTAACTTTTAAGTCATTTTTATTGACATTTTTAGTATCTTGAAATTATATATTATCCAAGTTCGTCACATATATTACAGGTAATAAGCTGCCGGTAGACTTTCTGTAGTTTTACAGATTTATTTTGTATATATATTATTTCTTATGTAATATATAGTTTCAAAAGTACTAGACAAAAATGTTGGTAACACTTTAATTTAAGGTGACATAGTTACACATACACCATGCACTTACTATAGTAATTACAAACAGAAGTGGCGCAAGCTAAACTCTAGGCAAACGACAATCGTGCCACCCTCATGGTGGTCGTGCCACCCTTTCATGGACAAAAGTAAGGGGGGGGGGGGGGGGGGGCATGTTGTTGTCGCGAACGAAAGTGAATACCTGGGGGGTGGGAGGTTGTCTCCATGCCGCCCCTAGCAAGATCACCCACATTGCCCATGCATAAATCCGCCACTGATTACTATGAATTATGTATGATAGCATGTAACTAAGTCACATTTTAAACCCAAGCATATAGTAAGTGCATATAACGAATTAATATAACTCAATTATTACTCAATCAAATGAGTAGTGTAACTACATCACCTTAAAATAACCAAAATGCCAATAAAATACACTTACGGTTTAATTTTTACCATCAGAGGTCAGCAGATCAGATACCAGAATACCACAACACAATTCAAACGTGTAAATAAACGAACAATTAAAAACACAAGCCAAACTAAACCACATTTCATTATTTATTACAGCCAACATGGAAATACTTTCAGATTAATTTGAAAAAATTTATTTTTATGCAATATTCTTTAAGAGGTTTCATGAGATTAAGCCTTTAATGCTGTTCAGTCTCAATGAAGGTAAAAATCAACCCAATGTAGTGGAGTTCTGTTCAAGCGGATTCACAATGACCTTTCAAAATGACACTACGCCACTTGTAACACTAAACAGTATTAAATGATAAAAGCCAGGTGTCCTTCCTACGAGTAAAAAAAAAACAAAAAAAAAACAGGTTCTTTCCACAGCAGTTCTCTAAACGCAAGGCTGCATTAAGAAGCGCAGATGAATTTGGTATGGCAGTGAAATAAGGAAACCACCTACCTCCCCCAAATAAAAGCCCTGGAATTATTCATATTACACGTGACTCTGAATGAGCGCACAGAAAAGTGATCTGGCATGACACAACATTATTCTGGTTGTGGTTGGTATGGGTCATAACTGGGTGTGAAGATGAGTGGACAGAGGTTTGGCTGGCATAAATAAAAGGCGTGATTGACATGCAAATACAACTCATGACATTTTGCCAATCTGGATTTTCTTCCAGGCCTCAGAGGCTGTGAATATGCAGGAGTCGATGATACCGGCCACGGTGAACGTCCCGCCGATGATGGCACAGATCTGATGATGGACAGAAAGACACAGTCGATGTAAATCAATAGATTAAGTCAAGTCAAGGTTTATTTATATGCGTGTTTAGCAAAGTGCTGTACAAGCATATACCATTTAAAATAATAATAATAAACTATTAAAATAATAATAATAACTATTAAATAATAATAAACTATTTTCTATGAAGCCTTTAAAAGGTACATCTCAAAGTGCTTTACACAGACCAAGGTAAAAGTTACAAGAAAAAGACAACAACAATTCTAAGTTAAGTAAAAACATCATACTGTACATCACTAGCTATGTTTCCATCCAAAAATGCGAATGAACTTTCTGTGCAAAACTGGATTATCGCATAAAAGATGTGTGAATAAAGCAGCGTTTCCATCCAACGAGTCACAGAGAACAAAATCATCACTTCCTGATTAACTGGTGCCAAATATTAACAGTAAAAACGGAATTTGCTGTGATAAAAGAAGCTGCATCAATCTTTTCTTCATCTAATAAATGACTTGTGCCTCAGAAGGCAATCCTGACATGCAGTGAACCCGTGGTGGTGTTTGAAGGTGTTAGACGCAGAGCAGACACTCTTGATTCTGGAGGTCATTAACAATATAATAACACTAATACTAAAACGGTAAGGCGTTTTAGAATGACCAAAACAACATTTCAGACAGTTTATCATGTGCTGCTGGTTTGTCCATTCACACACATTTTTATCATCACATGATCTCTTACAACAAAATCACATGACCTTTTTAATGCGCAAACTGGAATTTGTGTGGTAAAAGTGTTTCCATCGTAGTTTAAGAGCATCTTTTCTTATCGAATAAAAAGTTTATCCTGCTCAGTTATGCGCATATGATTTTTTTTATGCACATTTTCGAAATGTATGCGCATCATGACGTTTCCATCAACCGTTTTTTTATGAGCAGAAGCAAAATGCGCATAAAAATAGGTGGATGGAAACATAGCCACTGACATCATTGTTTTGAACCAGGCCCAGGTGTGATTGCCCCCCCCTCCCCTCTTGGCCTGCACTCACATTGCATTTTTTTCCCTTCTGAGCACGCTTACATCATGGATGATGTGACTGTTCAGTTTAACAGAAGAGATGCGCTCTCGAAGACTGCTTAAGTTGTATTATTTTGTATTATTTTAAGTTGATTAATATGCAGTGGTGCACAGTCAAATCTTTTGCTGGACAGATCCACCGCCTTTGAAGCTCTTAACCTTTGAACTGCCCCACCAACAAAAACATTTTTGCATTGCATTTCTTAACTCCTAATGGTGCTAGTAAACACACTCAATCCTTTTTTAACACATCCTATAATTTCTAAAATATCATTTGATAGAGGTTGATATGTCGGTTCATTGTAAAAGTACTGGAATTAATACATATAAATAAATCTGAACCAATTTATTTAAAAACTATCAAAATAAAACATTTCTGAATGCTAAATCATTTTTATTTTTGAAGTATGCCATAAAACATTTCAGATTCTCATTTAACATGTTTTCTTGTTTTATATATTTTTTTACAATAAAACCAAAATTAAGTGTAGTACTGCAACAGGATTATGTTTGTTTGATTATTTTTAAAACAGTCAAAATATGGTCAACTATTTTGGAAGTTTAAGAGATACATTTTCATGAAAGTCCTCGTGCTGCAGGTATTAGGAAGTGTGCTGGAGGTGGCAGCTGTCATGCAGCCAGGGGTTTGCATCTTTAATAAACTATGACAGTTTTGCGGTTATTGAATTGGTAAGAATGAATAATAAATCCATATGAAACAGTCCATTAAAAGTGACATCACATCTTCAGTTTCACTCAGGCGTGCTTTGCAGTCTACCAGCACTACAAGCATACTGTGCCAAAGCCCAACCGAACTGCGCTCTGGCACACCTATTCCAACTGGGCCAGGACCGGCCAACTGAACCGTGCTGGCACGGAACGAACTGGGAAATAGGCCTTAAACATGCCTGGGAATGGTTTGCATAGTCTAGTGTGAGTACACCCTAAGAAAGCTGTTCTTAAAGGGCCATGAAAAAGTGGACTGTTGTCATCTTAATTGTCTCTGTTGTAATCTTAGCATGCTACATCTGTTGTGAAAACATCAGTCTGGCACCTCACCTCACAACGCACTTCAGGTTCAGAGGACAAATGCAACCAGATTTTTCCAGATTTTAAAAGCTCTCGGGGTAAATAATGTTCCTTACAAACATATTTTTGTCGCGTGTTAGCAGACAACTGTAATCCACACATTGTGGGGAAATGGAAACAAAACCTTTGTTGCGGCACATTTATAAACGCAACACTGACGACCCATGCCTCTGAACAATTCTTCTTCTTTATCCACTTGTTTATTAATGGGTGGCAACACAACGCATCTCTTTAAACACTGTAACAGGTAAAATAAATATTCGAAGCTATATCATGCTTTGAAGAGTGTTAGAAGCTATATGAGTTAAAAAGAGGTAAACAGGTTAAAAAAAAGTCTTCGAAGCTATATAAAGTTTCATTTCATTCACAATAGAGCGCTTTGATTGGTTTAAACAAAGTCTTTCTCATAAATCAATGCTGAAAACTCAATGACATCTCTTTGCACTGGCCGGTAGAGACATCCAGTCTCCACACTAGAATTTACACAATGATCTCATCGCCGTGACGTTGCTTCAAAATTTCTTTTTAACCGGAAGAACGAATTTGCTCAAAACAATGCAAAACTAATTTTGACTTGTCAGCTAAAGATATATGTCCTAATAGTGTTTTTAGCAACGGGGGACATATACAGTTGAAGTCAGAATTGTTAACCCCCCTTTAAATTTTTATTTAATTTTTAAATATTTCCCAAATGATGTTTAACAAAGCAAGGAAATGTTCACAGTATGTCTGATAATATTTTTTCTTCTGGAGAAAGTCTTATTTGTTTTAATTTTGGCTAGAATAAAAGCAGTTTTGAATTTTTTTAAAAACATTTTAGTCAAAATTATAAGCCCCTATAAGCTATATATATTTTGATAGTCTACAGAACAAACCATCGTTTTACAATAACTTGCCTAATTACCCTAACCTGCCTAGTTAACCTAATTAACCTAGCTAAGCCTTTAAATGTCACTTTAAGCTGTATAGAAGTGTCTTAAAAAATATCTAGTCAAATATTATTTACTGTCATCATAGCAAAGATAAAATAAATCAGTTATTAGAAATGAGTTATTAAAACTATTATGTTAAGAAATGTGTTGAAAAAAATCTCTGTTAAACAGAAATTGGAGAAAAAAATAAACGGGGGCTAATGATTCTGACTTCAACTGTATATGTCTGTCAACATCTCAAACAATGCGTTTTGGTGTTTCATGACCCTTTAATAAGTTTTAAGAGGAGATTTGAAAACGCTTCGATTCAGTCTGTCTCCATTTGGATGTATTAGAGGAAAAAGCCCATGGAACGTAAACAGTATGGCTGCACAATATAATGCAAAATTACCAGTATCGCAATAACAGTATATGCAATATATGTTTTTATGCATTGATTGTTTATCCAAATTTGACCAATCAGATGGGGCCCTACTATCTTTATCCCCACCCCTCCAGCAGTTGTCGTTCTGCTATTGGCTGGAGTGGCTTGAAAACTGAACCCAGAGCTGAAAATAAACACTAATGGCAGGAGTCGAGACAGCCAACCAGTGCATACCTGCCAACACTCCCGTTTTTCCCAAGAGTCTCCTGTATTTCAGACCCATCTGCCACCACCCTCTCGTTTTGTTATTTCTTCTGGAAAACTTCTGTTATTTCACCCCGCCCCTGGTCCTCAGCTTTTTGGTAAAGTCTGTAACACCCCTGGGTCGCCAACTTTGGTATAGTATCCATTCGCAGCAGCTGCCCGAAATCCAGTCCATAGTAGTTACTAACACCACACCACAGTACAGAAGAGTCTGAATATCATCTGAGGTCTTCAATCATTGCGTTTATCGACTAAATGTTTATACCTTAAATTAAAAGTAATTAGATCTGAAAAGCATCTTTTACCTGTTCATTTTATTACCATGAAAGAAATAAAAGATTTAGAAATAGAGCTAATAAAAAGAGCATTTTTATTATTGCATATTTTTCAATCAGAGGATCATAGATCATGACCAGACATGTAAACAGTTAAAGTTGATAGAAATAATGAGGAGCCAATCTATACGAAGCTTTGTAGGTCAGCATGACAATTTTAAAATCAATCTGAAAGCTGACAGGGAGCCAGCGTAATGACTAAATCTAGAGAGATGTGCTTTTGTCCTGGCCCTTGTTAATTATTCTAACAGCCGAATTTTGAGGTGGATTTTGAGGCTTACTTAAGGTGGATTTTGAAAGCACCACAAGCAGTGCATTACAGTAAGCAAATCAGAAAAAAACGAAGGTGTTTATCATTTTTTAACAGCCATGAGAGATGGCATTGGTCAGAGTCTTGCGATGTTTCTGAAATGAAAGAATGAATTTTTAACTGTGTTTCTAACATGAGATCCAAAGGTTGAATTAGTATCAAATACTAACCCGTCCACTGTTAACATTAACCATTAACATACTGGTTTTTCTTATTTGATGGACAATGTCAAAAGCAAATGTAAAGACAAATAAAACAAAGAAGACTCTCATATGGTCTTAAAAGTTGAAAGTAGAGTAGTAATGTTTTAAGACTAGATTTAGAAACAAAGGGTTTTGTTTCAGAATTATTTAAAAGATTTGTGTTCTCTATTTTCCTGTTGAAGAAACTGAATTTCTGCTTTCACTGAGTTTCTGAGTTTCATAGTTTACAACTATATGGCATTAATAATATGTCTTCTTCCTTGACTTTATTTATATACAGTATGAGACTTAAAGGAATCCAAAAGTAATCAGATTACATTACTTTTCTATTTTGGTGATTGGATAAGGATCTTAATGAATACTTGAAGCTGTACCCAAATACATTTTTAAAGTCATCCTCCCAAGTTTGCTCTGAGATTCAAACACCACAACTTCTGTAATTTCCTAATTGCACTTAAAAAATGTAGGGCTAACCAAGATTGAATGTCTTTAAAATTAAGCTCAATTAGGGCAAATTAAAGCTGCATAAAAAATATAATATAACCTGATCTACAGTTGAAGTCAGAATTTTTAGCCCCCTTTGAATATTTCCCAAATGATGTTTAACAGAGCAAGGAAATGTTCACAATATGTCTGATAATATTTTTTCTTCTGGAGAAAGTCTTATTTGTTTTATTTTGGCTAGAATAAAAGCAGTTTTTAATTATTAGCCCCTTTAAGCTATATTTTTTTTTTCGATAGTCTATAGAACAAATCATCATTATACAATAACTTGCCTATTTACCCTAACCTGCCTAGTTAACCTAATTAACCTAGTTAAGCCTTTAAATGTCACTTTAAGCTGTATAGAAGTGTCTTGAAAAATATCTAGAGAAATAATATTTACTGTCATCATCATAAAATAAATCAGTTATTAGAAATGAGTTATTAAAACTATTATGTTTAGAAATGTGTTTAGAAATCTTCTCTCCGTTAAACAGAAATTGGGGGAAAAATAAACGGGGGCTAATAATTCTAACTTCAACTGTACATGCCTATGAACATAGAGAGTGGCTCACGGTAGTGATGAAGCGGTAGAAAGGCTGTCTTCTCTCGGTGTACTTTACTGTGATTGGACTCAGATCATAGCGAAACCAGATAGCCGGTATGATGCGGCCCGTATGACTGTACGCCACATACTCCTAGAAAACAACAAACAAACACTTTTTCATTTTCACACACAATCACAAATCCAGACTTTAAATTTACAATAACACTACAACACAAAAATGACCACTTAATAATTGGCAGATGCACAGTATTATTCAATAGTATAGTTGTTATGAGAAATTGTATATCAATTAACTGTATATATCATTATAATCAGTAATACCAGTGTGCCATTACAGAAAATAAATACAAATATTGGCTAATGCAGTTGTTATAAAACGTTAAAGGGCTCCTAGTTTACCCCTTTGTGTCTCCAGAATGTATCTGTAAAGCTTCAGCTGAAAACACCTATCAGATTATTTATTATACCTGTCAGACGTTTGTCATTTTTATCTCTGAGCATCTTGTTGCTATTTTTGTGAACTGTGCCTTTAATGCGAGTCCTCCCCGCCCACCATTCCCACGTGCCTGTCAGTGTGTCTCAATCTCCACCCTCGGCTGCCTCAGATAACAAACAGACATGAAGGAAGCAGATCTCACATAACGCTTGTGAGAAATACTACAGTAAGACCTTTACCAATAAGTATTTGATGTATTTGTTGTGGAGTTACAACAATGAGTCACACACAGTGTGGTGATCATGCACACACACACAGCGGACAAACACACGCAGACAGCGCGCCCGTTTAGCTTTGCACTGTTTTGCATGGCAAATGTGACAGGATACACATTAATATCCACTGCTGTATAGATATCCGTTATGTTAATATACAAAATACACCGCGTTCCAAATTATTATGCAAATTGAACGTAAGTGTTATAAACACAAATTTTTTTTGTTTTTGAATTAAACTCATGGATGGTATTGTGTCTTAGGGCTCTTTGGATCACTCAAATGAATCTCAGACACCTGTGATAACGAGTTTGCTAGATGAGCCCAATTAAAGCAAAAGTACTTAAAAAGGGTGTTCCACATTATTAAGCAGGCCACATGTTTCAAGCAATATGGGAAAGAAAAGGGATCTTTCTGCTAGCGAAAAGCATCAAATAGTGCAATGCCTTGGACAAGGTATAAAAACATTGGATATTTCACGAAAACTTAAGCGTGATCATCGTACTGTGAAGAAATTTGTGGCTGATTCTGAGCACAGACAGGTTCGTGCAGACAAAGGCAGAATGAGGAAGGTTTCTGCCAGACAAATGTATCGGATTAAGAGAGCAGCTTCTAAAATGCCATTACAAATCAGCAAACAGGTATTTGAAGCTGCTGGTGCCTCTGGGGTCCCACGAACCTCAAGGTGTAGGATCCTCCAGAGGCTTGCGGTTGTGCGTAAACCTACTATTCGGCCACCTCTAACCAATGCTCACAAGCAGAAAAGGTTGCAGTGGGCCCAGAAATGATCAGTGTCGTGCAACCCTGGATGGTCCAGATGGATGAAGTAGTGGATGGTTGGTGGATGGCCACCATGTCCCAACAAGGCTGCGACGTCAACAAGGAGATGGCGAAGTCATGTATTGGGCTGGAATCATGGGGAGAGAGCTGATAGGCCCCTTTAGGCTCCCTGAAGGTGTGAAAATGACCTCTGCAAAGTATGTAGAGTTTCTGATTGACCACTTTCTTCCATGGTACAAAAGAACCGTGCCTTTCGTAGCAAAATCATCTTCATGCATGACAATGCACCATCTCATGCTGCAAAGAATACCTCTGCATCATTGGCTGCTATAGGCATAAAAGATGAGAAACTCATGGTGTGGCCACCATCCTCCTCTGACCTCAACCCTATTGAGAACCTTTGGAGCATCCTCAAGCAAAAGATCTATGAGGGTGGGAGGCAGTTTACATCAAAACAGCAGCTCTGGGAGGCTATTCTGACAACATCTGCAAACAGATTCGTATGTTAAGATGTAACTTGCCCTGTTAGGATGTTTTCCATTGAAATAGCTTTTGACTTCAGTAAATATAACCACCTAATGCTGCAAATTGAGCAAATGCCTGTTTTCAGTTCTTTACAACCTATAAAATGTTTTAACTCTGTTGTGCATAATAATTTGGAACAGTGCATTTTCAGTTTTTTATTTTTAAAATAAATGCTGTTATCATTAAGAGGTTTGTTCAATAAAATTTGAATTATACCCTAATGGTTGATTACTTGAAAATTATACTGACTGTCATTTGCATTGACTAATTATGAAAACCAGAGAAAGATATCATTTGCATAATAATTTGGAACGCAGTGTAAATGTCCACAAAACGTGACTTCTTTTATAAATATACTGACATGCAGCTGTGTTGATAAAGTAAAGCTAAAGTAAATCACTGTAATTCATTACAAACATGCACTGGTCTTAAAACATGTTAAACTTGTAAAACTCATTTTTGATCACATTTAATGAAGATTGATGATCACAAAGAGATGAACAGATCTTTTAATCCCGGTTGCTTTGCGCACATCCTGTCTTGTTGATATGATTATACATGTTACTACGGAGACATGTTAATAGGCAGCTGTAAATCAATTCGGTGGGCGGGGGAAACTGCACTCCTACGTCAAGTTATGGTGGGCCTCAAAATGGGAGGGATTTGGATGCTATTTTAAAGTCAGAAAAAAAAAACTTGTCTTTATATCACCCCAATATGACTGTGGACACATTACTGTACGTTCACACAGAAAGTGGAGAGAGCGTCAAAGTAGCCGGAAGTCATTCATTTTCAACGAGAGCCGGCGGCAATAAGCGGCATGGAGCAGCGCGGAGCAGCGCAGCGCGTCTTCGCCGGTGTGGGTTTCGAGGAGAGGAGTCCAGAGAACACAGCCCTGTGAGCTTTGGTTCTGTCCACAGTTGTTCCCAAGGGTTTGATTATTGCAGTCACCGGATTTCCAATTATTTACAATGTTTTTACAGGAATATACATTAAAAAAAGTTACTGGTGAGTTACTGATGGGCATTAATGTTATATATATTTTTTTTTTATTAAAAAAAGAGGGAATCTCACGCATCAATACAAAACAGTATTGCTGCTTCAGAATATTTCAGACATATGGACACATTGGATAATTAAGAGGAGCAAAGCCGCACCACGTGCAATTTGACCTCCCATTTTTAAAAGAATATGATAAGAAGTGTTCAACATTTTCACGCTAGAAAACATGTTTTATGCGGGGATGTAACTGATATGATATGCTGCAATGACCCCTTTAAATACGAGATCAATGTAGCGAATTTTGACATTTTACCACCTTTGGTGTAAACGCACAGTAATACCTACACACAGTTCTGTCCAAACAGCTTCAAAAAGATGATTTTCATCATAGGTGTCCTTTAAGTCATTTATACTCTGCGGTTAAACTTTTACAGAATGTGTAAATGGAATGTGATGTAACTCTTATTTAAAACGGCATTCATATAAAATACTAAATTCTGTTTTCTTTATAATACTTTATTTTGACAATTCAATTTAGGGCCTGACAGAATATGTGGACTTTCTTTTTTCTATTCCTGCACAGAATTTTGTTAAAAGAAAAAACTAAATTTATGTGAAAAGATGAAATTCTAAATAACATACAAAAATAAATCCACAAATGCAAATCCACTTTGTAAACAAACCTATAATAGGTCTCATGTAATACATTCACTAAAAAGACAAAAATATTACACTAAAACTGTAATGAATCAAATAAATATTTGCATATTAATAATTTAATAAAAAAATATATTTAAATAAATTCATACAAAAAAATATATTTTCACACATTTACATAAGTATTGGCTCGTTTCCACTGACTGGTACAGTACGGCACGGTATGGGTCAGTACGGGTCACCTTTATCAGGCTTGCGTTTCCACTACCAAGGGTACCTTTTTGGTGGGCGTGTACAACAGAGAATTTCAGTCAACGTCATTCTCGCTTGAATAAATGTCTACAGTAAAGCTGTACAGGTCGTTCACAAATCATATGAGAAGCACTTCTCACAAAACACATGCATTAAACATTAAAATACTTTTAATGTTAATTAAAATACCTTTTCATGAACATGATATGATTATAAATGCAATGCCAGTGCGAAATAGCCTACTGTAACGACTGCAATTATATAAATTTAATAAATAAATGCAACATATATGAACACATACAGACCCTTACAGTCTCCTATATGTTACTAATGGCAGAAAAACTACACACAGCATACATTTAGTCCTTATTTAGGTTCAAAAACAACATGCAACATAGCCCACAGTCAGAGCAAACCTCTCATCTGTGTCTGTAATCTTCACCAGCACATGTAGTCTTTGTTAGCGAGTAATTCCGCCATCCCGAGTTCATAATAGTCCAAAATGTGATGAATGTGGCAGTTTGTTTGTGATTCAGGTTGCTTAAACAATTCGCTCCTGTGTTTTGTCTGGCTTCTCCTTTTTTTCCGTGCTTCACTCTTGCGTTTGTACTTTTTTTTCTGAACGGATCAGGTGTCAAAGACAATTCAATAATCACACACGTTATTATCATCAGCTCAAGAAGTTTATTATATCAAATATAAATGTGATCGCGAGCTCCCTGGAGAAAGTGAAAACTGCTCGCACTTTTAGACGGCCTCGTTAAGCAACAACAGGACATGGCAGATTTTATTCTTCTTGGCTTTGTGGCTGTACATTAAGACAACGACAAGGTTTGTTTGCATGTATTTGTCTCGGCTGTGTATTAAAAACATGGTGGTTCCTTTGTTTTCATTTTAGCTAGCTCCACAAGATCGTGACATATCTCTGTAACCAATCAGTAGCTCCACCTATGCACGAGGCCTTTCTCGTGTTTGGTACCCTTTCGAAAGGGTGCCGAAAAAGTGGTACGGTACGGTTTGGTACACCTTTTGACAGTGAAAACGGCCATAAAAGCCTACTAAACTGTACCACTCAGTGAAAACGGGCCAAAAATGGACTGAATGATATGACACATATCCGAGAGACTTTGTTGGACGTGATGATGTTGACATGTTAAGCATGTAAACTCATACAAACATTACATTTTAAGGTAATGGGTTTCAGCTTCACATCAAGTGTTTTCTTGATACTCTTAGTCAGTTTCTCAGAAACCCATACACTTTGAATAAAAACAACCTGACATCACATTAACTCTCTCCAGTCTCTCTCTCTCTCTCTCTCACACACACACACACACACACACACACACACACACACACACACACACAATGCTGCCAGCTGTCACTGCAAATGTCCCCTAAGTGTCTTTCAAGGTGATAAATGGTTGATGGTGCTTAATAAAAGAGGAGCATAATTGAAGCCGAGACTCTGAAAAGCACAGGCTGGATTTGGGAGCCGTCACCACAGCACACTCATGTATTTAGACTTGTGCGTGAGTGCATCTCAGATTACCTTGTTTGCTACAGTGTACTGATAGGAGAACCTCTGCTTTCCTCCCAGATCCTCATAGACTGTAGGAACGATCTTGAGAATGTAATCGTGTGACGCTAAAGCTGCAGAAAGTAAAAAAAAAAAACAGCTGAAGTCAGAATTATTAGCCCCCCTGAATTATTAACCCCCCTGCATATTTTTTTTTCCAATTTCTGAATAATGGAATAAAGTTTTCAACATATTTCTAAACATTATAGTTTTAATAACTCATTTCTAATTGATTTCTTTTATCTTTGCGCTGATGACAGTACATAATATTTCACTAGATGTTTTTCAAGACACCAGTATTTAGCTTAAAGTGACATTTAAAGGCTTAACTAGGTTAATTGGGCAAGTTAGGGTAATTAGGCACGTCATTATATAACATTGTTTGTTCAGTAGACAATCAAAAAATATATAAAAATTGCTTAATGGGGCTAATAATATTGATATTATCTTTTTTTTATTAAAAACTGCTTTTATTCTAGCCAAAATAAAACAAGACTTTCTCCAGAAGAAAAAGTATTATAGGAAATACTGTGAAAAAGTCCTTGCTCTGTTAAACATTATTTGGGAAAAATTTAAATAAGATTCTTAGGAGGGGTAATAACTTTGAATTTAACTGCACATTTTAAGGAATATGCTGATGTTTAATAATACAATATATCATGATAATGAACATGTATGATAATGCTATCATTGGCACTTCAAAATACTTTGAATAATTATTTAAACTCTTCGTGTGGCTTTTAAGAATATTCTGATTGTTTTATTACTTCATCAAAAAAACAACTGAATTGATGGGTGATTTATTTTCTTAGTTAATGCCAAATAACTTATTAAAAGCAAAGGTCATAATTGTTTTATTAAACAAGTTAATAACTTTACTTTTTTTTATTAGTAGTAAATTAGTAAAAGTCTCACTGTTGAATTTAATACATTAACAATTTATTAATGAGACTATTAAAATAATCGATTAATGAGATTTAGCATATATAT
>CAIGQZ010001256.1:1526757-1553210 GCA_903798205.1 Danio tinwini | reverse complement strand
TTATTATTATTATTATTATTATTATTATTATTATTATTATTATTATTTTTAGTAGTAGTAGTAGTAGTAGTAGTAGTAGTAGTAGTAGTAGTACTATTATTATTATTATTATTATTATTATTATTATTATTATTATTATTATTGGTAATAGTAATAAAAGCAATAATGACTGGAGTAATAATTTCATTTGAAACAACTAACAATATGAAAACAGTTATTTATTTTTTTTTTTTAAATATTTAACAATTCTTTTACATTTAATAAATGACGCCTTGATGAACAGAATAATAAAATAAAATCATGAAAAAAAAACTGACCCCAAAGTTTTGAAGTTGTGTCCACGTACACATCACGAGTGAGTTTATGTGAGAATCGTTAGAACGTAGTGATATACAACACGATTTTACGACCCTGCAAATTACAAATTTACTTCATATTACTGTTTCTTGTGGGGTTTTTTGACAGACAGAAAAAACACAGCTTTCATTGCTTTCAGAGTGTAAGTTTCTCTCACACAATTTTAGCCACAACCATATGAAAATCAACAATTACCACGCAACTTCTCCAAATGGGGGGAGAAAAAAATGCATACAAGCATGTATGACAGCAAGAACTGCATTTTTTATGTACGAAGCATCACTTCAGTAACTCATAAGTTTCCCATAAAGCTTTTCCTATACAGAATCCTATATACAACTATATAGTAGGTCAGCATTGTAAAAAGCTAAAACAAAATAAAGACATACCATTGGACTGAAGTCTGTTGGCTCCACCTAATGCATTAAAAGCCCCCTGGACATGCTGCACCTGCAGTTGAAATGACAAACATATTATTCTCTATTCCATTTTATATTACACATATTTCTCATTGACTATGTTTACATGGACAGCAACTGAATTATTTACTTTAATGTGAATAGGGCAATAATATGATTAAGCTGTTTATATGAGCTGCTTTTAACCACGTAAACGTCATTACATCACAACACTACCCAATGTTTCCTCCTGAGTTTTTAAATAAGAATTCATTTATTTGAGAGGGACATGTGCCAGGCTTTAGCAAAAACGGCTACTTTCCACCTGCAGTCCCTGGATAGGTAGATTTTAAAACAAAATTTAAAAACTCAAAATAAGAAAACGTTACAATTTAAAATATACAGACTCACTCAAATTCCACACAAGCGATCAAACACAAACATTTCCTTAGTGTGTACATATTTGTTTAGACAGAAGCCAATCGATCCAGTTTCATGTAATTTCAGGCGTTTCATTTTTAATTTTTCAACTTTAACTGCAGTTTAGATTCACTTTTCTTTAGCAACATTACATTCATGCCCCCACAACAAACTCTTAGGTACTGGATGAGAGAATGTAGTAAGGCATGATTAGAAAGAGTTGTTTTAATGAAATTTGACACAGAACACCGAATGGAAAGAAAAACACTGTGGTGCTCAAATGCTCTTTGATAATGCAACTAAAAAGGAATACTCCAGATGTCTTAATTCAATTCGTGTTTATATTGATTATGATTATGGCTATAAAAAAAATCACTGTTTACACGGTAGATTCCTAATTAGAGTGATGTCATAATCGTATTAAACTTAGGCCCCGTTTACACTAGTACATTTTAGTTTTAAAACGGCGTTTTAGAATAAAAACGATCCGCGTCCACACTAGCGTTTCTGAACAGCTCTCTGACTACATTAAAACGGTGAAAACGCACATCACGTGAACACACACACACACTCTCTGGCACACACGACAGTGCAGCGTGCTTTGAGCACATACCCATATGGGAACTGTGCATGTCGGACTGTTCATCACGGATCTCCCGCTGGATCTAATCTCACTATATTTGTTAAATGTGATATTTAATTCATCTTGTTGTCTATATCTAACTACATATTCCCCGACTTTGGTCTTTTGAATCTATTAGTTGTTCTCAGTAACGTGTTTTGGCTGAGCGCAAAGACAAGTTAGGTTAATATCTTAATTGAAGTAACTGCGGACATCGATTCTGCACATCTGAATGATTGCTTGCCTTTATTTTCTCTATTGTATAAACTTACTGGTGTTATACTTTTATAATGGTCATTATTAATTATTAAAACTGATATTCAATGAAAGAGACAGGGTTTCGTATTTTCAATGAAAATTAAAGGAGGCAGTAATGTTATAGGCTACATTTTGTTATAAATATTCATGAAGATGACGGTCATATTATGCAGCAACACAACCTCTCAACATTTCTGCTGTCTGTTAAGTTGCTAATATCAAATTGAAAATAGGCAGTTCCTCACATCATGTTTTCATTTTATAGTTAAGATAGTGAAACAGCCAAGGTGATGTGAATGACTTTATAAAGTACACACTCAGGAGTTTGTTTTCCATATGAAACTTGCGAAGTCTGAACTTACAAGGAGAGGATGAAGACTGAACTGTGTGTAGGCTACTTAATATTGAGGAAAAGCCCCAATCAGATAGTCTGCAGCCCTGCCTCCATTTTCAGATGTCTCCGTTTTCCCCCCATCTACACTGAGACAGAGCAGCAGCATTTTAGAATGAAAACGGCCTCTTCAGCGTTTCCAAAACGCTCCGTTTTCGGGACTCGAAAACTCCGGCGTAGTTTGGACGGATGGCGTAACCGTAGCAAAACGTATGCGTTTTAAAACTAAAACGTATTAGTGTAAACGGGGCCTTAGAGTATTGGTGTCCATGTAAACATACTGACTGAGTGTACAAAGGATAACCCCACCTGAAGCTTTGCCCCAAAGGCCAGTTTGTGGATGATGTGGGTCATATCAGGGCTCTGGGGCTGAGCAGTAGCACTGTGTGTCGATACATGAAAGTTTCCTGGAACCTACAGAAAACGAAGCAAGTCAACACTGTAATAAAACAGGCAAACACACCAGGAGCAATCTTCAATTAGTTTGTCCAACAGACACGCTGTGAAAAAATAATATGTGAGATATGCATTGATATGCGTTGCTTGAGATTTTCAGTCAGTTCACTGTTAGTTGGAATTACTGATGAAGTTTGATTCAACTTAATTTAAGAAATTGACTTTTTATTTTTTTGTAAGTGTATCATGTGAATTCTCTACAAAGACAGTAAAGACACATCATATGATGGCCATTTCCACAAGAAACATTCTAAACCTGACAAGTTGAAAAGAGTTCGAGTGAGAATGGCAAGCATTTCTTACTTTATTAATACTGAACTCCCCTTCAAAGCGGCAGCCGTGGCCATTATTAAGAGGCACCTTCATTGAATTCTCTATGTGGCCCACTTCATGCCGTCCCATCTCATCCTGGATGTCCAAACCCACCACTATGTGCAAACAAACAAACAAAGCAGAACAGAGAAAAAGTGTGATTGAGAGAGAGCTTACAACACTTTCATTTACATGAGGAAACTTTTACATGAAGATGTTTAGTTGTATTGAAAGTACTGGGACACAAACTGAATTCAGTGAAAATTTTAAATTTACACACCATTTACTTGCTATCAAGTGGTTACAAACATGTTTTTGTTCTTCTAAGCACACACAAAGAAGATATTTTGAAGAATGCTGGAAAATGCTGGGAAAATACATATAGTATGTAAGTCAATGGTTACCGGTTTACAACATTTTTTCTAAATATCTTCTTTTGTGATCAACCGAAAAAGGAAACTCAAGCAAGTTTGGAACAGGTAATGTCTAAGTAGGGTGACAGAATTGATATTTTTTGGGTGAACTATCGCTTTAAGACATTTTATTATATAAAAGGAGCATATTAGAAGTAACGACTATAACAGTTTATTGATTATTTTATGTGGATGTAAAAAAATGACTTTTTTAAGACCTTTTAATCTTCTGTAATAACATTCAGTAATTTTTAAACTTGACAAAAGTGTCCAAATACTTTCAAGGCTGTTTGTTGTTAATAATAATAAAAGGTACATCCATAATAACTCCTGGTAGACATTAAAACATCTGCATAAAGCTGGAAATACAGTTAATTTAACACTATAAAATAAGAAAAAAAAACTTCAAACAAACATTACAGATTTTTTTTTATAAAAACACAGCATTTTGGGGGTCTGAAAAGTATAAAATTACAAAATTGTGTGTGTGAGTACTTGATTGAATTAGTTATACTGTTTTCATGTCTATGCATAATGTCATATCACTCCGCTTTCACTGTTCTTCTTCTAAATAAAAAGATGCCAATGAGCTTAATAAAACTCATTTATTTTTATGGAGGTTGATGTTAATTCTGCCAATGTTTTCATATGTGTTTAAACCACAAAATAGAACTCAAAATGCATCTCTGCCTGTCCTCTTTGAGGGTATGTCAATATAATTATTATTTAGCCTAGATTTCATGCACAACACAACTCAGGATCAAACTAGGTTACACTGGTGGCATAAATAGATTCCATAGTATGAAAAAAAAAGTATTATGAAAAGAAATGGGTCCAAGCAAACAGCATTTTTACAAGTTTCCGGTGTTCAACAGAAGAAAGAAACTGAAATATGTTTTAAACAAGTGAAGAGCGAGTAAATGACAGACTTTTCAATTTTGGGTTAACTGTCATATTAAAGGTCCCGTGAAGTGTGTTAAAATGTACTTTTTATTTGATGTTTGGCATAATCTCAACCGAAAACGAAGAAAGGGTGGGACATAGTGTAGCTTCTCCCCTTTAAAAAAACAGCCAATAGCATTTTGTTTTATCACCGCTCTGCCAGTGAGAGTGGTTGAGCTCAAGTGCATCAAATTAGAAGCAAATGAGAAGCATATTGAAGGGGGTGGGGCATGTCAGACACTAGAGAGCATTTGATTGGTAATGAATTAATGAGAAACTGTAGTATGGGTTGAAGTAAATAAAACCGTTGATTCATTTAGGCAGAAGTGACAAATTACAAGTTTTACATGTTGATATCAGTTTTATCTTCTAAATGTGAATGTTGTTATTGTTTTGGAGCACACTGGCTTATAGATATTAAAAAAAATAACAATACTAATACTAACATCTAAAAAAACAGCATTTTAATTTCTTGGGAAGTTTAAGTGACACCAACTACTGGCTTTTGATCAAAATAAAGTGTTTTAGTTTTTTTACAGATATGTGATCATGTGGATATTGATAACATTACATGTTTTTGAGTTTTACAAATAAATTACAAAAAAAAAGCTTTTAATCTTTAGAACAACTCTTGTGGAAATGCATTCTGAATCAATTTGAGATGATGCTGTCCCCGAGCTTGATGAACTGTGGTCTTTGATACTTAGTGACTAAACTTGATAGTTATTTTTTTGTTGTCTATACCAAACTAAATCTTTATTAAAAATGCATCACATAAATAAATAAATAAGTTAATTAATTAATTAATTAATTAATTAATTAATTAATTAATTAATAAGCAACCAACTATATAAATGACCTTTTATAGTCAATTATTAGTCTAGCTTTCCTAAATGGACAAGAAAGCCACACAGGCTCTTTACTTTTATGATTACATTTTATCATTTCAAAAGGGGAGCTAAAAATGTAATAGGAAAGAAAGAAAGTTATTTATTTTCCAGAGAGTTTGGCTATTTCCAATGACCTAAACAATGATGTCTCTCAACTCGCTCATTAATGATTTGACATTTTAAGCTTTCAACCACAACATCTACTTTTTTTTATTAAACCCCATTCAGTAAGCTACAAACACGCAATCTCCACTCATTAAAGAGTAAATGTGCGAATGGAAACATTTAAGTGTAATCTGACGTGTGCCCAGAATACTAAAGGTCTTGCATACTGTAGTTTTCTCAGCAAGCACAGAAAGGAAACATAATGAAGGAAAGTGTTGAAAAGTGACGTTGTAAAGGTCTCAAGGGAACAGTGTGTATGCTTCCAGAAATAGGAAATTGATGTAAGACAGTAACAGAATGGAAAAAAACATGGAGCTTTGTGTAACTCATTCTTTTTCTGAAGATGACATGATATGATGACATATATAAGCGACTATGGAACAAATATGAATGTCTTATTAATACTGAAGTGTGCTATGTCGATGTGTGGTCAAAAAGCAAAAAAATTACATTTGAAAAACATTTTAAATGTCTTAAAGTGCACCTATGATGAAAATTATCTTTTGTAAGCTGTTTGGACAAAACTGTGAGTGAGTATAGTGTGTTCAGTCATATTGGAGTGATATAAAGACAATCAGTCTCTTTTTTTAATTTCCTGACACTGAAATAGGTTCCAAATCCTTTCCATTTTTAGGCCAACAGCAACGTGACATAGGAGTGCAGTTTCCTTGCCCACAGAATTGATTGACAGCCAAGTATTAACATGTCTCCGTAGTAACACTAATAATCAAATGAACAAGACAGGACGTGCACAAAGCAACTGGGATTAAAATATCTGTTTGTCTCTCTGTGATCATCAATTTTCATCAAATGTGATCAAGAATGAGTTTTACAAGTTTAAAACATTTTTAAAACGGCATTGTACTGTCTTTGTCACCACAGCCACATGTCAGTACAATTATAAAAGATGCTTCAATCCCGGTTTGTGGCTGTTAAATCAGGTTTATTTTGTACATTAACATAACGGATATCCATACAGCAGTGGATATTTATGTGTATCCTGTCACATTTGCCATGCAAAAACAGTGCAAAGTTAAATGTACGTGCTGTGTGTTTCCGTGGTGTGTGTGTTAACTTTGTAACGTCATTGTGTGTGACTCATCGAAAGGCTTAAATTAACTCAACATCAAATACATCAAATAATCATAGGTACAGTTCTTACTGTAGTAATCCTCACAAACATTACGTGAGATCTGCCTCCATGTCTGTCACTGTGCTGTTTATCTGATGCAGCCAGAGACTAAGGCATATTCTGACAGGCATGTGGGAATGGTGGGCAGGGAAAACCAGCATTAAAGGCACATGCAACAAAAACAGCTACAAGATGCTCAGCGCTGAAAATTACAAACTTCTGAAAGGTATAATAAATAATCTGATGGGTGTTTTGAGCTGAAGCTTTACAGACACATTCTGGAGACAAAAAAGACTTCTCTTAAATCTTGAAAAAGGGGTAAAATAGGTGACCTTTAATAGAGGGACTTGAACCATATCCAGAGAGTAGAATTTCAGAGAAACTTAGTGCCTGTAAAGGAACACCTACTGTAGTAACCAAACAACAGCACCTTAGCAACCAATCAAGAATACTTCACTAAGCTTATATCCATGCCCTAGCAACCACCCTAAACACTGTATCTAGGCAACATTTACATGGGAAATACCCATTTGCATTTTTTTTTCAGAAAAGGTAAAACTTGACATCTACTGGCATTTAAGGCTAACATCTAAGGCTGTTGAAAACAGAAGAGTAAATGAGGTCATACTGAGATCACAGTGGGCCTCTTCTTCATGACTCATGATACAGGCAGAAAAACTTGGGTTCCACTAAAAAGAAAACAAATTTCTTACATAATAGGCATAACCTCAATTCCTTGCCCATGAGAACAGCTCAAAATGTTCAGACTGAGCATAGTTTGGTCTTTGTGTAATGTGTGTGTGAAATAGCTAGTTGCAAAAGATTTTGCAAATACCAGAGTGACCACAATTACCTTGAGGGTTATGACATGTACAAATCACAATTTTTAAAGTCACTTTCCAAACATTATATAACTTGTATATGTGGACAAAAAATACCAAAAATGATAGCAAGGCACATTGGTTATGCTAGTTAAAATAAATACATTATTGTATTTAAATAAAGTAAATTAAATTACAAAATATAAATTGTAAATAAATAAAATAAATTACAATATTCAATATGTTCCAGTAAACTTGTGTGGTTGAAGTATATAGTTGAAGTATATTTGAACAAATGAATGAATGAAAAAATGTATGACATATGTCATTTGTCAGCGATGTCATGTTTGCGCAAATGATTCAATCATGCTTTTTTCTTTGCGTTTTTCGCAGTGTGACTACAGAGATCACTTTACTGCACGTTATCTATCTATCCATCCATCCATCTATCCATCCATCTATAAAATAGTAGTCTATACAATAACAGCACTCGTACCTCCTCTTCACCCTTCACACTTGTGTATTACTCCACCCACATAGAGCGACAAGCAGAGGACACGCTACATTTTGACAAATATTGCTGCTGTTGGACAACATAATGTACTTTTGAGGCTTTTTTGTTGATAAAGTAGTTGTTTGGATTGCAACTATGCCGTTTATTTATAAGGATAGTGCCTATTTTAAATATTTATAATTTTGGAGCATCGGATTCAGTGCAATGGCTGCCATTTGCCTGTCTGAGCAGACCAAGGAAAGTGATAGTTGACTTTCCGCCACAAGATGGCAACAGAGACTGCATAATAAGTCCTTAGGGCAGAAATACAGCATTTTCTCAGAGTAAAGGCCGATTTATACTTCTGCGTAAAACGCACGCGTATGCTACAGCACGGCCTACGCGTGGACGCATAGCCCCTCGCCATGGCCGTCGGCGACATTGACGCGCACCTCTCAAAAAATGTAACCCGTACGTGTAACGCAAGCTCTGTGATTGGTCGGCTTGGTATCGCTGATGAGTGTGGGTGGAGGTGAGAGCTGCACGCCCGATGCAGCGAGTGTTTACAAGTGTAGAGTCCCGTGAAGGAGCTCTGGATGGAGACTGTTGTTTTGTGTTTACCTTATGATTAAAGTTGTTGCACATCCGCCGGTTCCCGCCTCAAAATGAGCGATTTTGAGCAACTTGTACATTAAGGAAGTGTTCAGAAAAAACAGAACACCAGCGAAGAAACTTGACACAGAGAAACATAAACACCTACTGCCAGCTAGCATTTTGGAAGTGTTATTGCAGAGAAACAGAAACAGTGCGCACAAGTATAAATGCACGGCTACCGTGGGTTACGCCAATCACTTGACGAAGAAGTACAAACCAGGCTTAAGGCCCAATCCCAATTCTACCCCTTAGCCCTTCCCCTTCCCCTACCCCTTGTTTTGCGCGTTTACGTGAAAGGGTAGTGGTGTCCCAATTCTCTTTAGCTTGAAGGCGTAGGGCTAAGGGGAAGGGGTATACACCCCTTCGAACGAAGATTTTTCAGGACCACACTCGTTACCAAGGGGTAAGAAAAATTCCCAGAATGCACCAGCTACAGCGACAGTTTCGCTGCACCCGGAAATAAGGAGATCCACAAATTAGTATGTTTTGTCATTATTACGAATTTTTACAACAAACAAGTATGGAATATATTCATAACCGCGTTCATGTTTTACCGTCATGCTTTTAAAAAAAAACGGTTTTATTTTAAAATAAAAATTTTGCAATCCATAATCCCTAATAATAACTCCTGTACAGCAATCCCACAACATTCTGACACTTAATGACACTCGAATACCCTGTCAGAAAAGTCTAGTGGCTGACAATGAGCGTTTTACAGTGTCTGCTATAATGTTAATGTTGTTTTCAGTGTGTTTACATAGATGCATATGGCCACGGTGTAAATGAGCAGTACAGTTACGATCCTATTGCCACATTAGATCGTTATGATAACATAATATATGCCTTCAGTGATTCCTGAAGATAAATACCAAAATAAAAACACAACTGGAATAACTACAGCAGTTGCGATGGTCTGATCTTATATGAAGCAAGAGATCGCAATGACATATGATGACGTGTTGTGCTGTCCCAATTCATAGGGGTAAATTTTGAAACCCTTCCCCTTCACACTTGTTTTTAAGGGCCAAAGGGAATGGGAAGGGGTAGGGGTATAAAAATAGAATTGGGATTGGGCCTAAATTTCAATCTACAGCTAAACAAATCATTTTAAATCAGGTAGGTAACATTCTGAGTCGATCACTCTCTTTTGTATTTTGGAGTGCTGTATTTATAACACAGAAACTGGTAGTGTTTGCTTTGCTCTGACATTTTCTGGGATAATTATTGTGAAATCCAAATTGCAAAAGAGAAATTTCTGTGGATTGATGGCATTTTATGCCGTTCAGCCTTATAACCTTAAAATGTGAGCAAAAACGACCTGTTTTGTCATCACTTTAGAAATTACGCTAGAGAATCATTCAAATACTAGCTCTAAAGTGATGTGGGTGAAGTAGCAACAGTTTCTGCTATTCTGACGTCAACTGCAGATGTTAATGAATGGTGGAAGAAGTTCCTCAAACAAAAGGATTTTTAGACCCTCCATGCTTGATTATCTTTTTTACATACACGATTATGCTGTCAAACTGTTAAATAAACGCATTATCACACTCATAGCAGTGTAATATGGCTGTATGTCATCACTGGTGGAACACTAAGGCACTCGGCCTGCACCTCGTGTACACATATACACAGTATATATATCCATCTATGTGTGTGTGTGTGTGTGTGTGTGTGTGTGTGTGTGTGTGTGTTTATATTATATATATATATAAAACCAGCAGCAAAGTGATCTCTGTGCTCACATTAGGAATGAGTGAAATGATTGAATCATTTACGCAAACATGACATATCAAGTATTAATTAACAAATCCAAAGCAACCATATATGAAGCAACATTTCCTCAAACACTTGCTCATCTCACTTGCTCACGGTCACATATGACCGTATGATTTCCGGTTCAGTTTCAAAATATTATGTCTGATTGAGGAAAAGGGTTAGCCTAATGCTTCTGTGAGAAAGCCCACACAATCTGTCTCAAATCGAGACTTTCAATGATGGTAAACTGTGTGGGAAGTCAAAACTCTGCATCGTTTCCTATCATAGTCTACGTCAAGAATGCTGCTAAATGTACTAAGACTTTATGCTACCAGTAACGTCACTACTGCGAACACATCACACACAAAAATATCCATAAGTTAAAGGAATAGTTCCCCAAAAAATTACATTTCAGTTACCCACTCTTGACTTGCTCTAATCCAGTTTGACATTTTGTTTTGTTCTGTTGAACACAAAAGAAGATATTTTTTGAAGAATATTGGAAACATTCAACCACTAAAAATACTATGGAAGTCATTGATTACAAGTTTCCAACATTCCTCAAAACATCTGCTTTTTTTTGTTGAAGAAAACCGTTTGTTCAATAGACTTGCTCTGGCTTGGAGCAAGTCAAAGGTGAACAAATCATGGGAAAATTTGAGAGTGAAATATTCCTTTACCGAAGGATGAAGTGATACACGTGTTAATAGAAAACAAAAACATCATTCAGAAGTATTTATGTATATACTCACAATCACAGTGTAAGTTTGGCAAACTGATGTTTAAACTCACATCTATCTTCCCCCCACTGTCCTTATCAGGGTCATCCACATACAGTTCATTAACTCTGAAAACACACACACACACAAACACAGGCATTAAGTACAGTGGGGTTTCTCAACTGGTGGGAAAAAACTGGGTAACAAGCCCATTTTAAGTGGGTTGTGGATTTTTTTTTGTGATTTGAAACTATTGGATATGTGTGTGTGAAAGCAGTTGACTCTTCTTTCTGACCTAGCTCAATTAAAGAGTGTCTAATAAAACCTGTTGTCCTAATTCTGTATCAGCAGTCAGATAAGATATTGTTAGGCTGTATGTCAGTGCCATTCTTCTACAGTAATGTTGTTTTTGTTAATTGATAGGAGATTAAAAGTATCTCAACCCCAGAGGTGAACTTTTACTGTTTCATCAACAGTAACAATATGATGTTTTTGTAACCTTGTTATTTTCACTTTATGTTTTGTGTTTTTTTTTTATTTAAACAATTCTCAAACTAACTTTGTATAGTTACAGTATTAAACAATTCTTTGGGATTAACATTTTAACAATATATTATAAAATTTACTGTTTATTTGTGAGCAATATTAAGTCATATTGTTTCAATTTACTACATTAAACTGGATGGTAGAGTTGAAGTCGGAATTATTAGCCCCCATTCTAATTTTTTTCTTATTTAATTTTTCCCAAATGATGTTTAACTGAGCAAGGAAATTTTCACAGTAGGTCTAATAATATTTTTTCTTCTGGAGAAAGTCTTATTTGTTTTATTTTGGCTAGAACAAAATTGTTTTAAAATTTTTAAAAACAATTTTAAGGTCAAAATTATTAGCCCCTTTAAGCTACATATTTTTTTTTTTTGTCTGGTCCTCGTGACCCCCCCCCCCCCCCCCCCCCCCCCCCCCCTGCACATTTTGTATGTTTTTTTTACTTAACACACCTGGTTCAGATATCCACTCGTTAACGGGGAGATCCTTGAGTGTCAAATAAGAGAGGCATACAAAATGTGCAGCACGGGGGGTCACGAGGACCGGAATTGAGAACCCAGGGTCTACAGAACAAACCATCGTTATACAATAATGTGCCTAATTACCCTAACCTGCCTAGTTAACCTAATTAACCTAGTTAAGCTTTTAAATGTCACTTTAAGCTGTATAGAAGTGTCTTGAAAAATATATAGTCAAATATTATTTACTGTCATCATGGCAAAGATAAAATAAATCAGTTATTAGAAATGAGTTATTAAAACTATTATGTTTAGAAAGAAATATGTTGAAAAAATCTCTCCATTAAACAGAAATTAGGGAGAAAAAAATAAAAAGGGGGTTTAATAATTCAGGGGGCTAATAACTCTGACCTCAAATGTACATGTGTGTGCAATCACTTTGTGAAGTAAATTTGTTTATTTTATGTAATATACAATTCAAGACACAAGACGACTGCCCTCCAGTCAAATTTGACTCCCTTTTTAAATACTCCCATTTAACACAGCAAGGAAATATTTTGCGATATTTCCTATAATATCATGAATACAATTCATTTGAATGGAATAAAAATAAATAACAGCAACAATAGTAATAAAAAACAAAATCAATATTTTTAGACCCCTTAAGAATTGATTGGCATCAGAACAAACTACTGTTGTCCAATGATTAGCCTTATTAATCTAGTTAAGAATATAAATTTCAAAGAGGGCTAATAATTCTGTCTTCAACTATATTCTTTTTTAGGCATTAGGATAATGTTCTAAAAAAGAAAAAGTAATAAATAATAGGCCAAACCAGTCAAAAACCACTAAAGAACTGTATTGACAAGCATTAGCCATCTGGAAAGTTGGTTTGCTAAAATTAAACATCTAATTCAATCCAAATCATCTTTATTCCTGTTGCAGTTTTTACAGTGACTACGTTTACATGAACATCAGTAATCAAATAATTTGCATTAATCTAAATAAGACAATAATATGATTAAGGTGTTTACATGAGTTGCTTTTTGAATGTTCCTTTTATGATCTCGTTTTAAATGTTATAGCACATAATTCGTTTAACGTCATTGCGTCACCACACACCACACATTTTTCTCAGAGTTTCATGTAATTTCAGGTGTTTCATTTTTAATTTGTTGCCTTTAACTGCAGTTTGGCACTTTCACTTTTCTTTAGGAACATTTCATGCATGCCCCCGTGACAAACGAGATATTGGATGCGAGTATGAACTGCTGGAAGAGTGTTGTTTTAATGGAATTTGATACCGCACGCGGTATGGAAAAAAAAAAAACTTTGCATTTCACGATGCAGGTGTCTGTGGTCCTTCACTGACTCAAACACCCATGTGTAAATAGACTGTCTAGTTGCAAAATCCTACATGATGGTAATAGTTTACGGTGTTTACATGTCTGTCCTGCACTTCAATAATGTGACTAAAATCAGCTTACTCTTCATGTGCTAATTTGAT
The DNA here is from genome assembly GCA_903798205.1 of Danio tinwini. Taxonomy (NCBI): domain Eukaryota; kingdom Metazoa; phylum Chordata; class Actinopteri; order Cypriniformes; family Danionidae; genus Danio; species Danio tinwini. The sequence goes on along the minus strand of CAIGQZ010001256.1, from coordinate 1,539,501 downwards.
TTCTGTTTAGTTAGATTATGACCTTAAATAAATTAAATAAATAAAAAAATCACTGTTTACATGGTAGGCTCTTAATTAGAGTATTGTCTTAATCATATTAAAATCGGATTATTGGTGTCCATGTAAACGTACTCAAAGTAAACTGTGTCAAAGCAGCTTAACAGAGATAAAGTTCTAGAAAATAAATACACTGATATAAATATACTGATATAAAACAATATGTTAGTTAATATTGCATTTTAATAAAGATATTTTGAAAACTAATTTTTTCATGAACATCAAAATAGTTCCCAGTTTAACTAATTAGTTTAACTAACACGTAGAAATAAAAAAAACGTAGAAATAAAAACAGTAGACATACATTTTGGAAATGGTAACACAAAAGCTAGTGTCACCGTTCAGTTAAAAGTGCCAAGAACGTTTCACTAAAAACATTTGTTTATCGTAGAATATTTTGTTATCCGAAACACTTTTTTACTTTAGCTGTATGCAAGATACACTCTGATTTTACACTACGCTTTTTCTATCCCTGTGAACTTTCATACGTACATTTCTGTAGCAATGAATCCTGTCAGTTCCGAGAGAAAGAGGAACAACATGAAGACACAGCAGCATATTGAAACTGAGGGGATAAAAAAAGGTCAAGTGAGTGAGCTGTCTGCAACAAAAGAAGTTTTACAAATAGGTGAAGAGTTCATTTCAACAAAACGTTAGCAACAATTCAGTTTAAGTAACAATTCTCCCTATAAGTGGCTTTTTATCTGTCTATTATTACAACATTGCCTGTCTATTAGCACTTAAAAAGTATATATTCTTCATGATCTTCAACTACATCACTAATCCCTTAACCCAACTTCTTCCTTAAAAACTATTAATAAGCAGCAAATTAGTCCACTAAAAAAGCCTCATTGTATTAACTTAAATAAGTGACTTCAACTTCTTACACCAAAAAGAATATTTTCCAACTTATTACAGAGAACTGTAATTAAGTGGAAACTAATTTATTCATGCAGTTGTTACAAAGTAATGTGTTTTACCTTTTTTACAGTGTAGTTTATTGAGCCAAAAGTCATAGTTAATGGTTTATTAACAGCAAGAATTATACCTTTAAGAAAAATGTGCGATCAAAAGATCACTTTTATCATTTTATACTCTCAAAAACAACACAATTCTTGAGATTTTTTGCAGACAACTTAATTGTTTACGCTCAATCCACTTAAATTTGTGAACTTAAACTGCACTGTAAAAAGTGCAGGGTTCCACACAATTCCTTTACGTTGTCCCAGCGCTAATTGATTAAGCACCAATTCCACCATTAACTAGTGGCTTATACCTGCCTGTTGTTAAGATATCGGCTGTTTATTAGTATTTATAAAGTGCATATTACTCATGATCTTATTCTACATCCTTAATCCTACCCAATCTCTAAACCAAACTACTTCCTTAAAACTATTAATAAGCAGCAAATTAGTCCACGGAAAAAAGCCTCATTGTAACTTTTTACACAAAAGAGAATAATGTTTTTCCAACTTATTTATTACTGAAAACCATAATAAATTAAGTGGAAACTAATTAATTTATGTAGTTACAAGCTGAAGCAATGGGTTTATGTTTTCACTTTTTGCAGTGTAGTTTATTGAGCCCAAAGTCATAGTAATGATTTATTAATAGCAAGAATTATATCTTTAAAATGTGTTATCAAAACATCACTTGTCATTTTGTACACTCATAATTCTTGAGGACAACTAAATTTGTGTTCAATCCACTTTAATTTGTTAAATTAACCTAAACTACACTGTAAAAATTGCAGGGTTCCACACAATTCATTCATGTTGTCCCAGCACAAATTGATTAAGTACCAAATCCTCCATTACCTTATACCTGCCTGTTATATAATATTAAGATATTGGCTGTTTATTAGTATTTAAAAAGCCTCATTGTATCAACTTAAAAAAATGACTTCAACATCTTACACCTAAAAGTATAATGTTTTTCCAACCTATTTATTACTTAAAACCATAATAAATTAAGTGGAAACTAATTAATTTATGTAGTTGCAACAAGCTGAAGTAATGTGTTTAAGTTTTCACTTTTTTACACTGTTGTTTATTGAGCCAAAAGTCATAGTTAATTGTCATAGTTAACAGCAAGAATTATACCTTTTACAATGTGTGATCAAAACATCCCTTTTATCATTTTACACTCTCAAAAACTACACAATTCTTGAGATTTTTTTGAGGACAACTTAATTGTTAAATTAACTTAAACTACACTGTAAAAAAAGAGCAGGGTTCCACACAATTCGTTTATGTTGTTCCAGCACAAATTGATTAAGTACCAATTCCACCATTAACTAGTGGCTTATACCTGGCTGTCTATTAGTATTTATAAAGTGCATATTCTCCATGATACTTCTCTAATCCTATACCCAATCCCTAAACCAAACTACGTCAATAAATTTTTTGATTTTATAACAGGCTGATTGTGTTTTTAATCATGTCATATGTCAACATTAATTTGTTGTGTTTGTTGAGCCAATGACCATTTTCCACTGAGGTGGACCATAAAGTAAAACAAACAAACAAACTACTCATAAACAGCACATTAGGAGTTTACTAAGACAAAATTCATAGTTAGTGGTTTATTAATAGCAAGAATCATACCTTAAAATAAATAGTGACCCCTAAAATGTATTTATTAACACAAAGCAAACAGAAAAAAAGTTTAGCGACAGCTTGTGTGCCTTTTATTCTGAGATTGTGAGGACCATTTTCAGCTCATGTTTGCCCGAAAGGAAGACATTTTCTAATAGTAATGACGTCTCTAAATTGTGCCTGACTATGCAAAATGATTAAACCGTGTGCAGCATATAAAAGTCACAGGGCCATTACATAAGCTCGTTCGACAGGCAAATGATTGTGCGTGGCTTTATGGCTCTGGTAAACGTAATCGTTACCAAGTTCAACATGTGATCAGATGAGTCAAACTGCAAGGCTGGCCGCAGAAGCTAGTGCATATTTACATGGAGACAGTTTCCAATGAGTCGTCTGTGGTCACGTGACTTTGTGGTCGGCACGTCAGACTCTGACTCTGGTTTGTTCCAGTTTGCTCAAGCTAATGTTTAGCTATAACACAAACAATAAGGCGTGTCGCTATGACACATAGCTCACGGACTCGGGTTTAAAATGGGTTATAGCACTCGTTCCCTTTTAATGAAGATAATACTGGAAGAGAACTATTAACACGTTGAAGATGTTGCTATTATATGTAAATGACTTTTCTTTTAGAAAACTGTAGTTAAATATATTAAACCAATCGAATAAGTCAGACAGATGACATAATCCTTTTTAAAAGCAGGGTTGATCAAATCATAGAGATAATGCTATCTTTAAAACCTGATTTTAGGGTCACACTTTACAATAAGGTTTCATTAGGTAATGTTAGTTAATGTATAATTACTGACATGAACTATTAATACTTGTTCTTGTACTTGATTATTCATAGTTTACCATTTAGTAATGCACCGTTAAAACCCAGCTACTTGTTAAAAAGAATCAAAATTATGAGAAAAACTGTACGATCTTTTTTGTTTGTTTGAATATTTCACCAGATAAACGAGAGATCCTACATCTGAATACACTCTTATGCATAAGCACAGTTATATTCACTTTCTCTTTCAGCTACATGTACATTTCTATTTGTGCACATGCAAGTCAGAATTATTAGCCCCTTGAATTATTAGCCTCCCTCTTTATTTTTCCCCAATTTCTGTTAAACGGAGAGAAGATTTTTTTCAACACATTTCTAGACATAATAGTTTTAATAATTCATTTCTAATAACTCATTTATTTCATCTTTGCCATGATAACAGCACATAATATTTTACTAGATATTTTTCATGACAATTCTATACAGCTTAAAGTGACATTTAAAGGCTTAGGTTAACTAGGCAGGTTAGGGTAAATAGGCAAGTTATTGTATAACGATAATTTGTTCTGGAGACTATCTTAAAAATATATACCTTAAAGGGCCTAATAATTTTGACCTTTAAATGGCTTTCAAAAATAAATAATAATAAAAAAAAATATCAAAGGGGGCTTATAATTCTGACTTTAACTGTATGCTGTATACATATAGAAAGAGACAGAGAAAAGAGAGCTTATCTGGCTATGTCATGGCAAAAAAATCTGATCATGTTCACCACATTTTATAAATATCACTTTTCTATAATTAAAAGAATATATATATATATATATATATATATATTCTAACAATTAAAAGTCATCGACAGCAATAAATAAAACCTAAGAAAAAAATACATAAATAATAACAACAATAATAATAATAATAATAATATATAAGATCAAAATCTAAAACTGTTTATGGTTTACTTTTGATAAACAATTTTGCAATTTTAGAAGGATTCACATTTAAAAATATTTCAGTTAAAGACTCTCCAGATAAAAATCTAAAATATTATAAAAATGTTTGATAACATTAAAATTAGGACATCCTACAAGAATATGTTTAACAGTTCGGTTTCTATTGCAATCTTGACATTTTGGGGTACTTCTCTTTTAAGTAAATGTTCATGTGTGACACTCCTGTGTCCGATATGGCATTTTCTGTAAACAATCTTATCATGTCTTGAGTTAAAAATTTGATCTTCTCTTTTCAGGCTGGATTTCAAAAAGTTTATTTTTCTGAGCACTGATCCCGTTCTGCCTGCCACATGTTGAAGATAAAGCCTTTTATTAGTGGCTTAAAATCTGAAGGTGGGATTTTGCACTCCTTTTTCTTTCCTGTTAGAGCATGTTTTGGCAGCTTTAAGTATAGAAAGAAAGACAAATACATAAATGAACATAAGAGAAAAGAAGGAAAAAAGAATATAAGCTACAAAACAACTGAACTTGAAAGCAAAACTTTACACATTTAGAGTGTGATCAATTACTTCAGAATTTTAACTGTAAACCAGTTGTTGCATAATTGCACTGTTAAAAAAATCAGTAAAATCTACAGTAAAAAAAACAGCAGCTGTGGTTGCCAGCATTTCACCGCTAAAAATATGGTACAAAGTGTAAAAGTAATTTCTCATTTTTACAGTAAACTACTGTATTTCATTAATTTATAGAGGTAATAATGTCTGTATTTTGAATTACCAGCATCTACACATCACATCTTTTGTTACACAGATAGACAAGTTAACACAGCTATATTCAGGTGGTGATGAGAAAGTTACATAATGAACCAATGCTCATCACAAACAACTTTTCCCACAAGCAGAAAAGTGTATCAGTGATGAAATAAACATTGTTTATCAACATTAGATGTAACATTAATCTCTAATGTACATAACTGATGGGGAAACGATCCATAGTAATATCAACAAAAAGCATAAAAAGTGATTCTGTGAAAAAGGGATTCTGGGAAAGTCAATTTACGGTTATGCTCTGTATATATTAAGGAAACACACTGTTAACCAGGTTACAGATTTTTATTGTAGCATTTATACAGTTTTTTTTTTACAGTTAAAATCCCAGCCATTTTTTACAATTTGGTCAAATTTTCCTTATTTACTATATTTTCTTATTTACAAATGCTGTAATTGGCTATTATAATTTCAGTAAATTTTGGTAATATTCTTTTTAACAGACAATAAAAAGATATTTATTAAATCTTTTACTCGTGTCAAACCTTCATGAGTTCTTTTAAACAAAGGAAGATATTTCCAAATATGTCAGAAACCTGTCACCATTAACTTCCAATATAGAAAAAACAAATATTATGGAAGTGAATGGTTACCAATTTCTAACATTCTGCAAAATATCTTCTTTTGTGAAACTTATAAAGGTTTAGAACCACTTGAGGGCAAGTTCAATTTCTTTTTTGTGTGAACTAGTTAATATGAACTAACAATGAATGACTATTTTCATTTTGAATCAACAAAGATAAATAAATACTGTAATAAGTGTTTTGTTCATAGCTTGTTCATGTTAATAAATACATTAACATTAAAGGAACAACATTGTAAAGTATTACAGATTTTAGCTTATTATCTGTTTGCTTTATTATATCCTCTTTTAGCTATCTATAAAAAAGATTAAAAACAAAACTGAACAAAAATCAAGATTTAATTAGTGAATTAAAGTTTTGTGTTTCATTTACTTCTGTTTATATCGGTTTCATTACCAACAGAAAAACTTACAAAAATTAATTAATTAATTTTTTTTTATCAGTGGATCAATTTTTTCCTTTCCCATTTACACTTGGTGACTATAAAGAAAAGTCAATATTACATAATGGATCCTGTTATCTCTAGATGTTTTGAAAACAGTATAACTAAAAAGACAAGTCTGTTTAACCACAAACCTCAGATGTCCCTGCTGGGTATGTGAGAATTTATCCACAGAACCAGTTTACAAACAAAATATTTAGGTTGTGCTTTGGGTTGGTCTACATCTCATCAAGCATGACTAAATGTTAAGTGATTCACTCAAGGCCAAAAGAACAGTGGAGAATGTGTGTAAAATGAGTCAAATATCATGAATATCATCATGAGTCAAACAGCAACACCTAGCATTACAAACATCCATCCTTCCGGATCATAAGGGAAAGATGAGCTATATGATGACAAGTTAGAAAATAAAAACTGAGTCAGCGAATTGCTTTGGAAAAACACAGTTGTGGATCAAAGGAGGAATGTTGATTTGAGGATGGAAGAAATGCAAGCGCTCAAATGGTGGGCAAAATGTCAAATTCCCTGATTTTCACAGACTAAAAAGTTGAGCTGTTCACCTTATTTTAAGATTGGTGTGGCCATTGTAAATTAACATGTGACCACTTTCATTCACTTCCATTCATTTTTAGCAAAAACAAAATAACTTATGCTGCATGATGTTAAAACTCTTTATGTATTTTAACATGCAGTTGAAGTCAGAATTAATTATTAGCCCAACTTTGAATATTTTTATTTTTTAAATATTTCCCAAATGATGTTTAACAGAGCAAGAAATTTTTCACAGTATGTCTGATAATATTTTTTCTTCTGGAGAAAGTCTTGTTTTATTTTGGCTACAATAAAAGCAGTTTTAAATTTTTTCAAAACCATTTTAAGATCAAAATTATTAGCTCCTTTAAGCTATATATTTTTTCAATAGTCTACAGAACAAACCATCATTATACAATAACTTGCCTAACTACCCTAACCTGCCTAGTTAACCTAATTAACCTAGTTAAGCCTTTAAATGTCACTTTAAGCTGTATAGAAGTGTCTTAAAAAATATCTAGTAAAATATTATGGTCATCATGGCAAAAATAAAAGAAATCAGTTATTAGAGATGAGTTATTAAAACTATTATGTTTAGAAATGTGTTGAAAAAAATCTTCTCTCTGTTAAACAAAAATTGGGGGAAAAATGAACAGGGGGGTTAATAATTCTAACTTCAGCTGCATATATTTGTCTGCACTCAAAAAAAGGATTACTGCTGCTTGTTCAAACTACCTGTTTAGGATGAGCTGAAACAACACAATTCTTGTAATTTCTTTGGCCAATTTAATTATTTTATGTTCAGTATACTTAAATTTGTAAACCATCAAGTTAACTTAAGCATTTTGCGTTTGGACAACATGAAAGAATTGAGTTGATCCAACTACCTTGTTAGGGGATTTGTAGTTCCCAGCAATCTTAGCGCTGGATGGAATTAAGAGAGGGAGATGTTGTGGTTAAAAGTTAATAGAAAGACTTGTTAGAGTTTAATCTTCACTTTAGTTTGAAGATTTAGAAGAGTTTCATGTAATGCTGTGAGTTTTGAGATTACCACCTTGCAGAAGCACTCATGCTTTGGTTGTTGGCAGCTTAATTAGCAAAAATGCTGTTTGGTGGTTTGCTCAATGAGCAATAACTGCCCTAAAATTAGTTCTGAGATCAGTCTCAGTCAACTGTCTGTGTAACTCATGAAATATGCTTAAAAATGGTTAGGATAACTTTGAAAAAAAACTAGAGACTTTGAAGTGTACGACTTTGAAATGTAATAGACATACATGATATTATCAGACCTTTGAGTTTAAGTTAAACAAAAATATAAATGTATTTAAACTTTTATTTGATAAAATCATGTTGGACCAAGTCAATTGGATTTAATTGTGTAAATAGCTTTTTTCAGTTTGTGCAAAACTAATTTATTGGATGGAAATACTGCACTCAATTAAATTAAGTTCATCCAATGAGTTCATTTTTTGAGTGTGTTGACATGCGGTAAAGGAGAAAGTGGTACATAAAAAATTGACTAACTATAAAAACAGGCAAAATATGTGAAAACAACTCCAAAAAAAAATGTTGATAATATTTTTAAATGACATACAAAAAGCCATGATATTCCATGACATGGAAAAAATATATAAAAGTCCCTGACTTTATGTTTGAAATAGAACTTTTAACATTCGATGATAATCCAGAAATTCCATGACATCTGGGAACCTGGCAGTAAATTGAATGGTTAAACTGAATGAGTGTCTATAATGACAAAATAAGCATTATAAATTTCAGCACTCACTGAAGGCTCCAGTATATGTTGGCTGGGTAAGATCTTTCGGCACTTTCCTGTAGATATCGAACCTGGAAGGAAAAGTAAGGAGGGAGAAAAAAAAGAAAGGTAAACATTGTATTTCTCCAGGGAAAAGTTTGTGTGAAAGCACATTGTGTTCCCAGAGTAAGGCATTACACAGGAGTTTAGGAATGTGAACTATGGCTGTGATCCATGAAACACAGACCCAGACGCAACAGTCTGGAGTAAGACCCCTGCTTCTGGAGTTACACCTCTTCCTCTGCATTCCTGCTATACAATTGCTCGCAACCTACATTTCTGCATAGGGCAGGGAGGCTAGGGTCAGAGCAAAGGCTGTCAACATTGACTAAATACACATCAATCACTGAGACCAGAGGGAATGTAGGGAAAGCAAACAATGGACATTTTAAAATGACATACTTATTGACTAGACTATTAGGTTAAAAAGGGTGCTTCAGGACACACTAAAAAGCTAAATAGTTGTACATCTTTAAAATAATATATATATATGCCTTTGTGTTGCGTTACTGTGACTTGCTTTTTATTTTTTTTAACCTTTCATTTACACTGAAGCATTTGTAAATATGATCTTCTATTTATACACCTACTAAAACAGTCCTGCAGTTTTGTAATTTTTTACTCATTCAAGACCATGATTAACATTCTGTGAGCTTAAAAAAACATGTTAATTAATTAAGACCAATTATTCTTAAAGGTTATTTTTAACTGTACATTTCTGTTATATTTTTGCTATATTTTAGCTATATTATGGTTTGAGAGATTTTATTTTACAGTTTATTTAAAATATTAAAATAATACTTTTTTATATACTTTTTTACTTATTTAAATAATATTTGTTTACGTTTTTATGATGTTTGTATGATTTTTGAGGTGGCAATTTGGGTTAACCTTACTATAAATCAAGCCATGTATGAATGTTGTATTACATAAATATAACATATTTTCAATAAAACAAAAAACAACACAATGAAAAAAAAATGTGATTCTTTTTTTCCCCTCATTTATTGAGAACCACTACTTTTCTCTTATTTTCTTTATTGTGGTATTATTTTCCTCATGATTATCACCCACCTCTCAAACATATTTTTATATTAGAAATACAAATAAAAAATATATATAAATAGATAAGATACTAGACATAGAAAAACACCTGGAATATATAAAAATTGTATAATGAAGAAATTTAATATGTACTATTTTTATAGATAAGTTAAATATGGAATAACAGGGATTCTGCAGCTTTCTTCTAGGCATGGGCCGGTATAACTTTCGGTTGGTATGATAACCTTGGATAAAAATACCACAGTATCACAGTATTGTGATATCTGCTGTAAAATAAATTATTTTTAAATGTGTGGGTAAAAAACAACAACTTTTTTCCCCATTGAACAAAATACATTTATAAATATTTTGAAACAGTAAACATGTCAAGCTTAATAATTCAAATTAATCAATGACTTACAACACATTAAATACACACATTAAAAAAATTTATAAAAAATTTTATACTCATACAGGGCTAAACACTAAGGATTTTTAATTGCCCAGTTATGTCTGTAAATAGTTTTTGTATTAATGGAAGATTATGTAAAGTGACGTGTTGCTTTAGTATTCTTTCCCTGAGTAGAGAATTTAATTTGGACAATTTCTTCTAAAAATGTTAACAGCTGTTTTGAATTGCATTATTTTTTTCAATAAAAAATAAAAATAAAAATAAAAGTTGTGTCGTCTGTCGGCTCAATTGGGTAGCTTTACCTAGACATAGGTAAATTAAGACCTGATTAAAATGATTTAAGACCTACAACACAATATTTCAGTGAATTTAAGACTTTAAGGCCTAAAATTTTGCTTTTAAAGTTTAAGACTTTTTAAGATTCAATAGACAAAGTATTGCAAGGTAATTAGATATGTAAATTTCGCATTAAATTTTTTTTGTTATTTTACGGGGGTTTTTCCAGCAGCTGGGGTGTCGGAAAAAAAAATCAAATAACAGCTGTTAAATTACAGAAATTTACCATAAAGTAACAGCTGTTAAATTACAGAAATTTACCATAAAATAATGGCATACCATAAAAAAAAATTCTGGTAAATTTCTATATTTAACATCTGTCATTTTACAGCAAATTTCTGTAATTTAACAGCAGTTATTTTACTTTTATTTTTGGCACACCAGCTGAAAAATAACTGATTTTTTTAACAGAGTTACGGGTCAATTAACCTATCATCAATGTAAACTGTACAATATGTATACTCTGAAAAGAAAATATATAGTTGCAGTGTCTTTTTATTTCCTTTTTTTGGTTTGGGGGGGCATTTACATGACAACTTTTCAGCTGAAAACAGGAAACTTCTTATGCATTCTGACTGTTAGTTAACATGGCAACAGTGTTTTGGGGACTGAAAACGCACACATCTGAAAAAAGGGTTACAAAGTGGACATTTTTGAAAACGCCACTGTTTTCTTCTAAGAGATTATTTGAAAACAATGACATAATGCTCGAGCATGGTACGTATTTAGAGAGGTGAAGATTAAAGGCGTGAACAACCCATAACAATGGAAGAGTATATGGTTGTGTTGTTATTGCTCAAATGTTTGCTAAAGATCCATCAGCAGAGTATACTTCACATTACAACCAATAGCAGAAACGCATACACGCCACATTCTACACACACAACATGGTCACTTCCCTGCAGGTACTGTTTACTAACAAGGTGACAGCGCAAATTACAGACCTGGCATATGCAATATAGCAGTTTTGGACATTTTTGTGAATGTACAAAAGCATGTTTTGAAAAACTTTTCCGTTTCATTATTAGCTTGATCTCAGCTTGATTATTAGCAAATCATTATTTACTTGATCTTAAAAATGACTAAAGAACACTTTAGCATCAGCAACAGCTATTAATCATTTGATAAAGTAAACTGAAAAATGATAAAAATTAATTAATAACATTTCCTTAATGTATTGATAATTACATTTTATTCAAATTTTTATTATTATAAATTAATTAAAAAATAATAATATTTAAATAAAAAAGTAATTACTAATAATTTATAGAGATCCCTTGGACACTTGCTTGGATCTTGTTAATTATTTATAAAAAATATATATTTTTTAAACTTAAGTGTCCCAATTCCTGGCGAATGATCAAGACTGACGTTTTAAATATTTAAAACATAACAGCTATTTGATGATAAAATGTTAATCACAAAACATATGAGTAGCTGAAGAATACTGAAACTTATATCTTTATTCACTTAAAGTGAATAATTGTGCGATGATTCAGTCATCTTTGTGTCCTTTCAAAATCACAAGACTTATCATTGTTGTCCTGTAAAAGTAGCTCAAATGTTGGGGACAGGGATGCTCTGTAAAAATTTTTTACAAAAACTACATTAGTTTGATCGTTTTTGCACGCTCAATAATAAAAAACTAGAAAATATAAAATAAGGGGCCATTCACATCACGTATTTTTTAAGCACACAAGTTTGTTATTTTCAATGGAGGGGAGTGGCTTGCGCCTACGATTCGCAAGCAGTGTGTATGAGGCACAATATGCTCGCATTTTGCAGGCACACCTAGAAAACATCTCAACTTTGTAGAATCAGGGTGTCCACAGGGTCTTTTGAAGTCTTAAAATGTCTTAAATCTCAAAATCTAAATTTTAGGCCTTAAAAAGTCTTAAATTCACTGAAATATTGTGCTGAAGGTCTTAAATCTTTTTTAGATTGTAGATGTGTATTCTGATGAATGCCTGAAAGAGCACCGACACATTATTTAAGCCACCCCTGAGCACTTTTTGTTTGATTTTAGTTCTTAATTTTTCTTTCATGTATTGCTACCCAATCTGGCCAACACCCATACAACTATTCCTCTCAATAAGACTTTAAACTTTTATTTAAAAAGATAACTTTTAACTTTATTTACCATAATGGTTATTTTCCTTACAATAATATTTGTTTAAAAGTGCTCCATGTATTTACTGCTGAGAAAATCGACCAGATGTCTGAGATAGCAGAGATTGTTGTGCGTAAATATAATTTATTATAGTTTTTAAAACCTTTAAAATATTTGTTCATTTTTTTTAAGATAGTTTATGTTGAAAAAACGTGGGAGCATGAGCACAAAGCATGTTGATATTGATGAAGGAAGCAATG
>CAIGQZ010001256.1:1513223-1526747 GCA_903798205.1 Danio tinwini | reverse complement strand
TGGGAGCATGAGCACAAAGCATGTTGATATTGATGAAGGAAGCAATGCGCCTCGCATTTTTCATGTGCTTTTAGACGCAATGTCCAAAAAATTACTCTTAAAAGTAAAATAATATTTTACTGATCTGAAATCAAATAAAAAGTGCTCAGGGGTAGCTTAAATAATGTGTCGGTGCTCTTTGGGTAAGGGATTCATCTGAATAAACGGAAAAAATCAGTCCAAGGCACTCAAAAATGTGGAAAAAAAATTATTAAGCCTTTATTCACATGGCTAATCCTTAAAACCTATGCGTTTTGGCAAAGAACTTCATCTTCAACATTTTATTGATATCTGATTAAAATATTGATATGAATATATGACTGATTCACTCTGTACAGCACTGGAAAACATCAGTATTTACCATCAAAAGTACACCGTACTCTTAGAATTCCTATAAAAACACAATGGCCTTTCTTTAATTTGCATATAAAACAGTATAGAGAACAATGGCAAAGTACACTATTTGTCACTCCATTAAATAAGGAACACTGTTACAGCCAAGCAAACTGATCATGTCACCATGTGCATTAACAGAAAAAGAAACGTCCTTGCTCTAAAACGACAACACTAAGAAAGAAGTAAACTCTCTGTGAGTCCATACGTAATATAACCCCATTCAGGAATGCATCCAATCCCTGACTTTTTAAGGAGCTCTCAAACTATTTAGTTCAGAGTCTTGTGCCCTTTTTCGGCTTTGAAATGTTCACAGCTACATCAGTGTTCAGGTCCACCCTTCACACCGCCTGCTCTAAAAAAAAAAACAAAAAAAAACCACTAACATTCATGCACATTTCTAGCAGTAAAATGCCCCAAAAATGACGCAATGCTGGAGGGGGAGCAAACGCCCTGTGTGTTTCGCTAATATACTCCTCCTCTATGACAGGAAACATATAGTTCACCATGTTCTGACAGAAAGCTGACAGGATGTAGAAGGTGAGTATATTGTGAGAAACACAAGAGAACATGTTGTTCTAAAAGCCCTCTTAGCCCTGATTGATGTCTTTACTACTGTAAAAGAGCAGATTTGGTGCGAAAGACCAAGGAATTGATATTTACACTTAATGCTTTTGTTTTTGTCCAAAGTGACTTACAAGTGAGGACAATAGATGTCATCAAAACAATAAAGGAAGTCCTGGTTAGTTTAATGCAGTTTAAAAAAAAACTGAAAACAGAAAATGGATTATCTGAACAACAAGGCAAATTATATCTAAATGTTTATATAGCAGATGTATTGACGGATGGAATAGAATAGTAAAAAATAATTAGAAAACAGATAAGAGAGTATGTTAGAAAAACAAAACAACTTTATTTTTACCAAAATAGAACATAGAAAAATAACAAATAACAAAACAGCTTGTTCTTAATAATGACTAAAGAACACTTTACCATCAGCAACATTTATTAATCGATTAATAAACTAAACTGGGCGGTTAATTCCGCTGTGGCAACCCCAGATTAATAAGGGGACTAAGCCGAAAAAAAAAGGAATGAATAAATAAACTAAACTGAAAAATTTATAAATAAATTAATAATGTTTTCTTAATGTATTGATTTCATTTAAATTATTATTATCATTTAATTAAAAATATATATATTTCAATTTTAAAAGTAATTACAAATATACAAATGTACAAATACAAAACCATAAGACTTAAACCTCATAAGATGAACAAAATATCATTCATTTTCAGAACATAAATTACAAACATTTTATAGAGATTCCTTGGACACATTCTTGGATCTTTTTGAATTACAAAAAAATTTATTTATTTATTTTTACTTTTAAGTGTAACCAATTCTTGGTGAATGAATAAGACTGACATATTAGCTGTTTAAAACAAAACATAGCTATTTGATGATAAAATGTTAGTCGCAAAACATATGAGTAGCTGAAGAGTAATGAAATTTATGTCTGTATTCACTTAAAGTGGATAATCTATTCTGTCATGATTTAGTCATCTTCGCGTCCAAAATCATAAGACTTATAACATCATAAGATGAAAAAAATAATCATTCATCTTCAGAACATAAATAAAGACGCGAGACTTTTCTGCTCCTCTGCTTAAAGTCTGTTTAATTCCTCTCATCTATTTTAGAGATCATGTGCAAAGAGATTTAAAAAAATAAATAAAAAATGGTAAAACAAGTTATGGTTTTGGAATAATTTAGAACTACACGATATTGGAAAAATTTTACATTGCGATATGTTTTATTCTACGATATATAATGCTATATAAATACCATTTCATTACATTTGTTGAATAACTATTTGGAAAGAATTTCTTATTTTAGATTGAATGGGATGATGATGTAGGGGAGTGCATATGCATGAAATATAATCAACAATCTACATTCTACACGCATAGATTAATTTAATAAAGGAAAAGATACAAATTAAATAAACCGTGTTTTATTGTTTTCAGAGTCGTTGAACTGTATTCAGGTACATTGAATAATCAAATGCAAAAGAATACCTCACAGTCTTTGTTTGATAAACAACTCAATAAAATGAATCGTTATTAATTTGTCAAAGTAACAAACGGTACAATTTCTTAAGATTGAATGCTTTTAAAACCTTCATATAGTCATAGGATTAAAAAAAACTCTTGCAAAATGGTCAATTATAATCCAGACATTGTACATACTTGCAATGTGACTATTGCGGATTATCACATTGCAATATCAATGCTGAAACAATATATTGTGTTGCCCTGTATTATAGTATTACTTTTTTGGTATTGTTATTGTTTCATTATTACTTATGATGACTTATGCAGCAAACTCAAATGTAGTGCTCATTAACAGTAAGATATTTGTCCCACCATTGAGTTAAAACAACCCAGTAATTTTTTTCAGTGTGTTCATGCAGAACAAGCCATTAAAGTGTGCTTAATAAACAGCCAATATCCAAGCTAATGAGCATTTAGTAAAATGTGAGAATTTAAGATGCAACAATCCGAGATGCAACAGCGTCATATGATAAACTGATTTAACCGTGGCTTTTGTTTACATAGAAACATTAATCAGTAAACAGAGGCTCAACCAAACCTGCTTGACGCACATGAAAACAAACCACATTGGTTTTTTTGAGGAAGCTGGTGTGACATGAACTTCACACGTTTGAGCTGCGCAAAGTGAAATGCTGTAAACACTGTTTGCTGATCATTGCTTCTAATGCAAATAACAGCCTAACAGGCATTTATTGCTCCGCCCTCTTTAAAAAAAAAAATCACAATCTCATTTGAATTTAAAGCAACCGTTACCAAAATGGAACAATTTGGAAAAAAGCTTAAAAGGGGCAGTTTCAAAGAGTATTTTGAGCTGAAACCTCACATACACACTCTGACATCAGATATCACTTCTATCTTGTAAAAAGAGACAAGATAGGTCCACTTTAAAACACCATCAATGACTAAAAACCTCAGCGAAAATTCTGATTCTTATTGGTTTTTGTCCTCTTCCTCTCGTCTCCCAGCATTAGTATTTATTTTGAGCTCTAGGTTCACCTATTGGAGAGTTGGGTAAAGTCTAGATTGGATATGCGGCCGGCCGGAAGTGCGATATGCTCATTAATATAGCGGAATTTTTTTATGACACTCTATAACAATAATTAATATTTTACAGTACTGTGATGGTTGGGTTTAGGGTTGGGTTGGGGGGGGGGGGGGGGGTAGGCGTTAAAAAATACAATTTATTGGGTAATTTAATAGATAACAAATAATACTCGGTACAACTACTGTTTTTAGGTTACTGTGACGATTGGGTTTAGGGTTGGGGTGGGGATAGACGATAACAAATTGCAATAAATGGGAAATTTAATAAATAAAATAAATAATTATCTTTAACTTCCGGCCACAAACGTATCTGTTCTAGCAACAGCCGGAAAGTTGGGGATGAAGATAGTAAAGACCCATCTGATTGGTCAGATTTGGATAAAGCTGTAGCACACAAATGCTTGGAACATAAAATGAATTACATTTATTGCACCTGCTATATGGATATTTCATATACTATTATCACGATAATGATAATTTTTTGATATATTGTGTAGCCCTAATGTGTTGCATGCAACCTAGTCAAATTCAAAGAAAAGAAAGTGTATGGAGAATATATACACTCAGGTGGACTGTTTTATGAATAACTGTGCTGGCTTGCAATATAAGAAATCATCTGTGTCCTCTGGATCTCAATACAGTTGAACAACATTTTACAAAAAAATAAAAACATTGTGCGATTAGGCAAGGCAGAACACACATACTTTTCAGCATGTTGCATAACAAGCGTAACATTTTCACCTTCCCTCAGGCTGTTGAGGAGTTCACAGCTTAAATTTCTCAGATATTTCTTATTTCCAGCATTACAACACCAGGAGCTGTTCTGAAAGTCAGTACGTCAGCACACACACACCGACTGTCAATAACACCCACAACACTGCACCACAGCAACCAAGCAATGTTTTAATCATGTAAAATGATACAGACGTTACAGTTTTTCTCAGTCGCTTTGGTGCATTTCTCACAACACTATTTACATTTGCACAACAGTTAATGCATTTCTCAACACAATAAGTACAAACTGCAAAACATAGTGGATAACCTGCAAAAGCATGTCACTTGCTCAAAATGGATAGCTCATTCTTCAAAAGCAAGTATTCATGTCAATGAAAGTGTCAGTGACATCAAAATGAAAAGTCCTGACACCATTGTTTATGAACAAGATAGTCGAATGGCTTTGTCATGTTTTCATTATGACAGTTTACTCTGTACATTTTTTCCAATGCATAAAAGTCAGATTTTGGTGACACTTTCTGAAAATGCTCAAGACAGCACTATATACTATTTGCACAGCCATTTGAAAACTACAGTGAAGTTAGACATCACTGCATTTAGTGAGGTATCTGAATACAAGACACTGAATATGTATGTTTCACATTTTTACTGCAGATGCTCTTTGCAATTCTAATTTATTCACAGCATTGTGCAAAAGAATAAATGCACCTTTTTTACAACAAACAAACTTCCTTTGGGTAGAGCTGTGCACAACTGTAAACAATATTGCAGTACATATTGAAACTGAACCCACAACATACATACTGTAGGTTTGTAAATACTTTATGAAATTGTTCAATTTAGAAGACATTTTTAGAAAAAAAACATTTAAAGTTTTTAAATAAAATGAGCTTGACAGATTTTGACAACTAGTTCAACATTTTTTATGTAATAATTCAAGTAATGAAATGAGGACTATTAGTTTTTTATGGAATGACTATTCAGCGTCCACAAGTTTAGTTATTTTTGACTGACATGACATAAGCAAATGATAATGTTACAAACAGCAGAGAGTTGTATGAAAGCAATTGATCCATGTCCAAAAGCATTTGCAATTTGCTGGAAGGAATGAGAAACTGCTACTATGATGGGCACAAATGACTAATTGTTTTGAGAAATGCATTAACTGTTGTGCAAATGTAAATAGTGTTGTGAGAAATGCACCAAAGCGACTAAGAAAAGCTGTAATAGGACCAGCACTTAATAACGGCAAGTCAAGCTGTGGTAAACATTTGAAGAAATGATTAGATCTGAAAGACCTTTTTAGTGTGCTAAATAATCCCAATAATTTGTGAGTTGTTGACATTTCTGAATGACTTTGCTATTTTACTAAAATAGTACTGTCAAGGTCACCATGTCAGATGCAACTCAAACTACTAAATTCTTGTCATGTCGCAGACGAGAAAAATGTTAGTTAAGGTAAACACTAATTGATGTCTTAAGCAATGTGCACAATGTAATTGAGAAGGCGGAACTAGTGATTACTAACAAGCAATAGTTAGCTACCTAAGCTGCATGCATTGACACTAGTGATGCGCAGATGGCGGTTATTTCCGCGGGCGCTGCGGATAATCCGCGGGTCGGGTAATAAAAAAATACATTATGATTAATCTAACCCAAACATGATCAGTTATACCAGGGACGAGCTGCTGAACATTCGGCAGTGCACACCAACTAATCACCAACTGGATTTTGATTTCTCTGATTTTTTCTGAACATTGTCGTCGGCGGAGCAGCTGCACTGCGGAAACGCTACAAGACGCGCAGGCGTGGGAAGCGAGCCGACGCGCTCATCATGCTGAGACAGTGCGGCTTCAAAACGGTGCTGCCTAGCATCCATCTGGCGAATCTCCACTCTCTTCCTAACAAAATGGACGAACTACTTCTGCTCACACCCAAATACAAGAATTTTAACAACTCTGCTGTGATGTGTTTCACAGAAACCTGGCTGAACAAAACCATTCCAGACAGCGCATTACACCTACCGGACTTTCAGCTGTACAGAGCAAATCGCGATATGGAGTCAACGGGCAAAACGCGTGGTGGTGGGACATGCTTTTACATCAACAGAAGGTGGTGTACAGATGTAACTGTGTTAAAAAAGATGTGCTGTCCTCAATGTGGATATGCATTTCCGTTTTATTCACCAAGGGAGTTTTCCTCGTTCATTCTCATCTGTGTTTACATTCCACCGCAAGCACACGTGAGCACTGTGCTGCAACAGCTGTCTGATCTGATCACAGAGACTGAACAACGACAGATTCTGTTTTTATCATTCTCTGTGATTTTAATCAGGCAAAACTCACACATGAGCTGCCTAAATTCAAACAGCACATCCCATGCCCCACCAGAGACAATAACATTTTGGACCATTGCTACACCACAATAAAGGATGCATATCGCTCCGTCGCCAGAGCAGCTCTAGAACTCTCCGACCCCTGCCTTGTTCAACTTATACCAACTTACAGGCAAAAACTTATAACCACTAAGCCAGTATTAAGGACTGTTAAGGGATGGACCAACGACACAGAGCGGGTCTTACAAGCCTGTTTTGAATGCATTGACTGGAGTGTTTTTGAAGCTGCAGCCACCGACCTGGACGAGTTCACAGATACTGTAACATCATACATCAGTTTCTGTGAGGAGTTATGCATCCCTACCAGTACCTACTTATCATTTAACAATGATAAACCATGGTTAACAACAAAACTTAGACAGCTTCGTCAGGCCAAAGATGATGCCAACAGGAGTGGGGACAGAATCTTGTACAAACAGGCCAGGAACACACTGACAAAGGAGGACAAAAAAAGCTGCAAAACCAGTTTTCTGCCAACAACCCTGCATCAGTGTGGAAAGGCCTGAAAGACATCACTAACTACAACCCACCATCCCCCAGCATCGACAGCAACAAACATCTTGCAAACAAGCTGAATATGTTCTACTGTAGATTTGACACCTCTGACCAGACACCCCACACCCACCTGGACCATCTCCCTACACAGCCATTAACACCTCCAGCCATCTCCCTCTCCACCCCCCTGCACTTCAGATCAGTGAGGATAATGTGCGTCAGATCTTCTGTAAACAGCCATCAAAACTTTCAGCCATCTCCCTCTCCCCCACTGCACTTCAGATCAGTGAGGATAATGTGCGTCAGATCTTCAGTAAACAGAAGAGAGGGAAAGTGCCAGGCCCAGACGGTGTTTCACCAGCCTGTCTGAGAACCTGCTCTGACCAGCTGGCTCCCATTTTCTCACAGATCTTCAACAGATCACTGGAACAGTGCAAAGTTCCATCCTGCTTCAAATGCTCCACCATCATCCCAATCCTGAAGAAGCCAAAGATCACAGGACTCTAATGACTACAGACCTGTTGTCTTAACATCTGTGGCCATGAAGTCATTCGAAAGACTGGTGCTAGCATATCTGAAGGACATCACTGGACCTTTGCTGGACCCCCTGCAGTTTTCCTATAGAGCAAACCGGTCTGTGGATGATGCAGTCAACATGGGACTGCATTATACCCTACAACATCTGGACAAACCAGGGATCTATGCAAGGATACTGTTTGTGAACTTCAGTTCTGCCTTTAACACTATCGTCCCATCATTGCTGGAGAACAAACTGACCCAGCTCTCTGTCCCTAGCTCTGTCTGTCAATGGATCACCAGCTTTCTGACAGATAGATAACAGCTAGACAGAATGAGCAAAATCGCAACCGACAGCCGCACCATCAGCACTGGTGCCCCCCTGGGATGTGTTCTATCCCCACTGCTCTTCTCACTGTACACCAATGACTACACCGCAAAAGACCCCTCTATCAAGCTCTTGAAATTTGCTGATGCCACTACTGTCATCTACCTCATCCGGAATGGTGACGAGTCTGCATACAGACAGGAGGTGGAGCGGCTGGCTTTATGGTGCAGAAACAACAACCTGGAGCTGAACACACTCAAAACAGTGGAGATGATAGTGGACATTAGGAGTAACCCCCCTGCACTCCCCCCACTCACCATCATGAACAGCACTGTGGCGGCAGTGGAGTCATTCAGGTTCCTGGGCACCACCATCTCTCAGGATCTGAAGTAGAACATTTACATAGACTCTATTGTGGAAAAAGCCCAGCAGAGACTGTACTTCCTTCATCAGCTGAGGAAGTTTAACCTGCCACAGGAGCTGCTCGTACAGTTCTACTCAGCTGTCATCCAATCTATCCTCTGCACTTCAATCACCGTCTGGTTCAGTTCAGTTGCCAAAACTGACCTCCATAGACTACAGCGAACAGTCCGGACTGCTGAACGAATCACTGGCACTACCCTTCCTACACTTCAAGAACTGTACTCTTCCAGAGTGAGTTAAAGGGCTCGCAAAATCACTCTGGATGCCTCACACCCAGCACACTACCAGTTCAAACTGTTACCGTCTTGTCGGCGCTACAAAGCACCAATCACAAAAAAGCCAGACACAGGAAAAGTTTCTTTCCTCAGGCCATCTACCTCATGAACAGTTAAATGTTTCCTTACTGTGCAATAAATGAGCAATACTTTCTTATAAGCACTTGTACACAGCACCTTATAACAATATACAATGCAATACTTTTTCACACGCATTTGTACACAGCACCTTGTAACCAGTATATTTATAACAAATCTGTACATACAACTCAACATTCAGATCCTTTGACTAACTGCATCTTTGTTTAATGTTTATTGTCTTTTTTCATATTTATTTTGTGTTGTCACTTGTCACTTTATGTACGCTGGAAGTTTCTGTAGCCAAAACAAATTCCTTGTGTTTGTGAAGCACACTTGGGAATAAAACTGATTCTGATGTGTGTTTTAATTTCAGTTGTTTAGCGTTAATGTACAATAAATAATCATAGATAGTAGATAGTGTATGTTCCCTTCAATTATTTTAAAATCATGTAATGCACCCTTCATTCAAAAATCTCTCACTTGTGAGCATATGTGAGCATATTTACTGTATCATTGTACTGTACTGTATCAAACTTATCATTGACTATGAGGGCAAAATAAATAAATAAAATAACTGTTCTTTAATCATAATTGAGTTAAAATGTACATTTAATCAAAATTGATTTTAGGCCAAATCTCACAGCCCTACCTTTTTCCAAATATTCTTCCATTTCATCTGGTGAAAATGTAGTTAATATCACAATATGTATTGCAGACAAAAAAAATAATGCTTTCTCAGTTTTTTTTTCAACATTATGCAGTGAAGTCCTACTTTATATTATTATGTTACCATAACTGTTACCGCTCTCATAAAGTCCTATTGGTTTAAAAAATAACATGTTAAGTAAAATGCATTTTCACTTAATGATTGCACTATACACTTATTAAAGTTCAGGTATAAGCATGCAACTACATGATTATTCATTAATTTTCTTTTCGGCTTAGTCCCTTTATTAATCAGGAGTCACCACAGAGGAATGAACCGCCAACTTATCCAGCATATGTTTTACGCAACAAATGCCCTTCCAGCTGCAACCCATCACTGGGAAACACCCATATGCTCTCATCCACACACATGCACTACGGACAATTTAGCCTACCCAGTTCACCTATAATGCAAGTCTTTGGACTTGTGGGGGAAACCGGAGCACCTGAAGGAAACCCACGCAAACACAAGAAGAACATGCAAACTCCACACAGAAATGCCAACTGACCCAGCTGAGGTTCAAACCAACAACCTTCCTGCTGTGAGGCGACAGTGCTACCCACTGCACTTCAATTCAAATTAATAAATGTGCAATTACCAATTATTATAGAATATTATAGGATGTGATTTGTACCATGCAAAAAGCTGAGTGGTTTATTTCAGATGTTTTTGTCACTTTCATTGGGGTATCAGATAAGCTAAAAGAAAGTATGATTACATACAAGGAAACAAGGCTGTGTTACTTGGCAACAAGAATTTGAATAACATGATGCAACATTACAACATCTCCACATGCTCTGTTTACCGTGCCCAAGACAGACAAAAATGCTATACATTTTGAAGTACAACTGTCTAAATAGCTGACACAAAGCTTTAAACGTCACCCTGACCAAAACAGCCTTGCAACTTTCAGTGCACACAAAGGCAGGAAATATACTGGCGCCAACCTCTGAAAATCCACTTCATTCACAATCTGTCTACAGTCATCTGGGACATTACATTATGGTCTTAAAGGCCTTGTGAAGTGCTTTGAAATGTGCATTTTTGTTCAATGTTTGAAGTCATTTCAATTGAATTATTAAGACAAAGTAGCTCAGAAGTGACAAACTGCTAGCTTTGGATGTTCAGATGTTCTAATTGTAAGTATTGTCACTGTTTTGAAACACATTAGATATCATTAAGACTTACATATCGATACTAACAACTAAAAAAGGCTTGCAAGAAGGCTTTTAAGGTCATTATGATGTCACAGAGTTATTTTACGTATACAGAGTCAGACCAAAGGAATATTAAACTACTGGTGGATTAAAACTTATTTTGCTTAACACAAAAAAACTTTAAAAAATGTGTAAAAAAAAAAACATGTCAGACCCATCTGAATTATGTAGAAAGCTGTATTTTAAATCAGAGAAACAGCGAGTCAAACTGTTTAACTATATACATTATTACTGTTATAGTGACAGCCATAATTCAGATGATCCTTAGCTCAACAACTCTGAATAGCAGAATTGTAATAAAGACTGACTGTCTTTGAAAGGTGTAAGGGGCTACTCTATGCCCCAACCTGTCTAGTTGTTTCAATTGAGATTACATAAAACAACATACAAAAAAAAAAAAATGCACATGTGAAAGCACTTTATGAGACCTTTAAGAACCACTTTAATTGGTTCAGAGCTGGTGCTTTTGGTGTCAAAAGTAAAAACATAAAAAATAAAATGATTTGGAACTAAGCTCTGGACCAGAACCAAAACTGCCTTGCCATGTTCAGTCAGATATCGGGAGATAACGTGCCATGAGAACTGGGTGAACTATCCCTTTAAGGCAAAAGGGGGTCCAAACTCATGGTGTACATAATAAAGTGGTCATTGACCATGTGCACGATTGTGAAAATTGAGGTCTATCTTTATAGAACTACTTAAATAAAATACTTTGTAAACACTTTATATACTTATAAAATACTGTAAAATACTTTTACTCTACAAAAATATTAACCAGTACAACAGCTTTTAACACTGTTAATTTTTAATAATAGGAAATGTTTCTTAAGCACCAAAGTGGTTTAACAGAATGGTTTCTTTGCCATCGCAGACGCTTTATAAATATTAAAATGACATATCTTTGAATTCACACAAAGTAGCTTTTTAAACAATAACATACCATATATGTATATGTTATACTTGCCATAGTTAGTTATTCACTGTCACACTTAAGTGATTCTAAATTTTTAAGAATGTCTGTCTACTGTGTAACACAAAACAAGATATTTTGAAGAATGTTAATAATTAATGTTATTAATGTCAATGGCCAGCATTCTTCGGTATATGTACTTTTGTGTACAACAGAAAGAAACTCAAACAGGTTTGGAACAAGTGGAGGATGAGTAAATGATGCTAGAATTAGAATTTTGGGCTGAACTATCATTTTAATAGAAAACCTGCAAACATCTAACTTAGAACTCGACGTTTCATGTGTCTGTTAGCAGCAAATAAGGTGATGTGTACATTTACAAACAGAACATTTCCAACTGCACATGAACCAAGTGATAAATTCTACAGGCAGCATCCAAGAGACTGCTGACATAGTCCTGCTCAGGTTTTTTTTATAAACATTTACCTTTTTTTAAAGACACTTTGATGCTTTTAAAGAGGGTTTACATAACACTTAGACAAAAAGAGAGACATGGCTGTAAAAGTGTTTTCCTATTATAAACTGAGCAATCTGATGTTGATGGAATTTACAAGATCCATGTAATTCTATCATGTTACGAAGTGTTACGAAGGTTTGGCTTAAATAATACTGCCTCAATAGGCAGCTCACTAGATTTAAAAAAACTACCATTGTGCATCATTGGTTGACGTGTTTGATTCATGCACTAAAGAATAAAACAATCCAAAGACCGACTCGTGTCGACGTCTACTCACCTCCGCACATCGAAAGTCATTGCGACTGCAGGAATAACTTTAACTCAAATGTGTTTTAAGATAAAGGACACTTGTGATGGGTTACTCTAGATTCTTCCTTCAATCCTGCCGGCTGTTCAGACCGGACGTGACATCCGCTTAGGACGCTTTGCACAATCCTATTGGTCGGAGTTTCGCGAGCTGCGTGATTCTGTTTCCGGTTAAGAAAAAAAAGGAGTGATGTGTAAATAACTTAACGCGTAGCCCATGGTGACTCAAGACCGAAGTTAATTTGAATACTTTCGCTTCCGTGTATGTGGTCCAGCAGTCTAAAGCTGTTTCTACCACCACAACAACAAAAGCAAGAACTGCCACTGCTGGGTTCTTCCTGTGGCTCTGTTAGTGAAATCTGAGAATCAAACTGTTTCATAATAGGAACTTTTGGGAATTTTCTGGAATTATGTGTTTATAATTCTAAAACTTATCAAGCTATAAACGAAACTAATAAGTAAAAACGAATATTAACTCGATTTTACCATAATCGTTACCCTAAATATATTTATTTACTATTCTATTTAAAACACATTTAACCAATAAAAAAACAAGTTTTTACAAACAGACAACTGTTAAACAGAAGTTGAGACTGATTCAAGAAACAAATGAATAAACATAAGTGGCTCAAATAGAAGAACTTACAGTAAATTATTAAAAATGGAAACAGTTTGATCACAGTCAGTATTGACTAATAGAAGGAAAAGCTTATGCAAAAATTACACATGAAGGTGTCTCATTTCAGTTACTGGAAATAAAATTGTTCTATATCCAGTTTTATACCTACATTTCTATAATTCTTATGCAGGTTTCTCACACACACTGACATTCTAAGTGTTCTCTTTTTAATTGATTTTTGAAAGATTAGAAGTATTTTATATTTCTTTCATAAATAATTGATGTCCCTCTATATTGTAGCGTATGGAAAATTACTGAATAGCTGAAAGTTTAAATAGATAGATAGATAGATAGATAGATAGATAGATAGATAGATAGATAGATAGATAGATAGATAGATAGATAGAT
>CAIGQZ010001256.1:1433689-1493996 GCA_903798205.1 Danio tinwini | reverse complement strand
AACAAAACAAAACAAAACAAAACAAAACAAAACAAAACAAAACAAAATACAACAATTAATGACCTCTAGAATAGATTACCAGGGGCAAGTTTTACCTTCACAAAGCTATTTTAATCTGTTTTCTATTATGTCAAATACAATTTACAATTTTACAAAATACAATTTTGAATAATATAACTGTTACTAATAAATTGCTATCAACAAGTATGTTTATGGACCACAAAGGTGACTTGTACTAACACAGTAACTGCATAATGCAAATATAATAATAATAATAATAATAATAATAATAATAAAAATAAAATAATAATAATTATAAATTGTAATTAATTACATGCATCATTTTAACTTACATTATACATTATGCAATGTATTGTAATATGTATGCAATGTAAAAAAAAACAGGGTACAGCTTCATTATGACAAATCATTTTGGTTGATTATTAGTGACATACTACTAAATAATAAACACAATATAAAACTTTTTTTTGTGTTAAAAGAATATGGAACATAATATTATAAACAATATTTGCAAAAATATGAAAAGTACAGGATCAAAAATATTAGACACTCGGTGGAGACTTAACCTCGTACCAACCAGAATGCTGTAAAAATAATAATTACTCAACACTTTCCCGTATGTAGTGAGTTTTGGGTGTTTTCCATTTATTTACACTTTCGAATTGCATTATGAGTGTGATGTTAACAATTTTTCTACACAGATTAACAAAATGGATTTATCAACATTTTTCTACGTTACAAAATTTTACAAATTAATAGCAAAGGTATTATATACTGTCTAAACAAATGGAAGAGATACACTTAAACTTTATACGTCTTTGTGTTTTTTTGTTTACAGATGCTGTGAAATGTTATATTATCTGCAGAGATAACAAATTCAGCTTAGTATAAACAAAATTATATACAAATACTGTATATACCTGTAAAATGTCCAGCCAATACATATTTTCAAATGACTACAAAATTATCAATAAAGGTCACTTTGCAAAAGTTTTGAACTTCAAAAGATGTCAGAGTAATAGGCTAATCAATGTCCCATAATGCAATTACAACATTTAAATAAAAATATACAATATTAATCACAAAAAATACTTCCATTCTATAGCATTGTCTTCATTAAATTTAATAATTGTATAGAATTTAATGCAGATTTGAATGAAACTCTTCATAGTCACATAAATAAATAGTGGCTATTTGTCTTTTTGACTTAATTTACAATTTTTTTCTTTATAAAGAATAGTCCCACCCAAAACTGAAAATGTCCTTACAGTCAACTTTTATGAATTTCTTTCTTTTGTTGAACACAAAATAATATATTTCGAAGATTGTTAGAAAAAAAGCAGTCATTGAAATTTAGAGTATAACAAAAAATACAATGGAAGTCAATGGCTGTTTTTTTTCTTAACATTCTTCAATGGATATTCCTTTGTGTTCAACAGAAGAAAGGTTTGAATCGAGTGGAGAGAGAGTAAACAATATCAGGCTGCTCATATTTGGGTGAACTACCACTCTAAATGTGTGTACGAAATGGGGTTTATTGTTGCGGTGAGTGTCATAACACCCTAAGCAGGTCACTTATCTCAGAACGTATTGTGTCTGTTCCTGAAAGGATGAGCATACAATACAGATGGTGTGAATGACGTGTTGTTTTCATTTTGTTTGTAGGTGATCTTTATCCAGCTCTGTCCAAAGCTGCTGTTAATCTGTCTGTGCGTGTCATAATAAAGCAGCTTGAGGTGCTGCTCTGATGTCACGGCTCATAGGAGATATGAGGATTCATTTCACTATAACAGTCTGAAGAAAATCTAGACGAGAAGGAAACAATGCTGATATGAAGATGGTAATTTAAGACAAGAAAAAATAAGGACATAGTAATATTAATAAATAGTTGAAAAAAATGAATAAATTAATATAGAAATGTATTAAAATAAAGCAAATTTGATCTTTCTTACTAAGGATACATTCATATGTTGTTTGGGAAATGAAAAAGTAGTCATAATTAAACAATTGATAATTAAGTTTTAGAAAGAGTATATGCAATTACGTTTCTTGGTGTTGTACTGGATCATATAATTAGTTGGAAACCACAAATAAATAATGTGATATCAAAATTGGTAAAAAACTGTAGCAATAGTGCATAAAGCAAGATTTATCTTGGAGAATTAATCAATGCATGTATTATATAACACATTTATGTTGCCATATATGAGTTATTGTGTTGAAATTTGGGGGAATACATATAAATCTAACTCACGATCCTTATGTACAATACAAAAAAGTAATTAGAATGATGGAAAATGTGGGGTATTTGGAGCATACAAATCTTTTATTTTTTAAACTGAAGATAATTAAGTTTAATGATTTGGTTGAATTTAAAACAGCACAATTTATGTTTAAAGCTAGGAATAAATGACTTCCGAAATGCATACAAGTTTTTTGAAGAAAGACAAAGGGTATATAATCTGTGAGAAGAACAAAATTTTAGGAGGTTGAAAACAAGGACAACTTAAAAATAATTGTGTATGTCTGTGTGTGGTGTGAAATTATGAAACAGATTCTCAAACATTCATTCATTCATTCATTTTCTTTTCGGCCTAGCCCCTTTATTAATCAGGGGTCGCCACAGTGGAATGAACTGCCAACTTATCCAGCATATGTTTTACGCAGCGGATGCCCTTTCAGCTGCAACCCATTACTGGGAAACACCCATACACTCTCATTCACAGTCATACACTACGGACAATTTAGCTTACCCAATTCACCTGTACCGTATGTCTTTGGACTTGTGGGGGAAACAGGAGCACGCGGAGGAAACCCACGCGATCGCGGGGAGAACATGCAAACTTCAAACAGAAATGCCAACTCACTCAGCCGAGGCTCGAAGCATCAACCCTCTTGCTGTGAGGCTAGAGAATTACCCACTGCACCACCAGGATTTTAATCAATTAAAAACGTTGTATAAATATATTATTAAAGGAATATAACAATTAATAGAAGTGATAAAAAAAAAATAAATGAGAAAGGTAGGACGAAATTTTATTTAACGGCTGTTTGCAGTACTGTGTATTTTTTGGGTCTATGTTATAAAATGTAAACGTACAAATGTAATCAAACATGTCAAAGATGCCAAAAGGATAAAATATGTCTCATGTAAAGCTCATATGTCTCATGTAAAAAGAAGAGATAAGCAAAAGAAGAAATAAGTTGAAGTAATAAACAAATTATGTGTTAGATAATGGGGTGGGGAAAATAATAAGCTTGTGCTTCATCCCACTTCATTTCAACTGAAATGTTGAAATGTATTTTGTTTGAAGAATTGTTTTGTGTATGATTTTTCTGTTCAAAATAAATCAAATCGAAAATATTTACTGATGATTTGCAGTGGGAGAATAACATGAGAATAATTTCTCCTGAAATCTAATTATGCCAATCTTTTTGTTTCTAATTTGCATTAGATACTTTTTCAAAGATTATATTTTTACTAAATAAATTACATTTTGTTTTAGGGGTGTGTGACATCTTTTTTTTTTCAATAATACTTGCTTGCATTACTTGCAAAATCCACAGAGGACACTATTGTTCATTAAAATATCAAAGTATACTCTTGTGTAGGTAAAATAATTCAAGAGCGCCCTCTGGCTTTAGAGTGTACTTTTTAGCTTTCTGCATCCTGCCAAGACTTTTAGTTTTTGATTAGACTTAAACTTTAAACCAGAAAACTTTTAATTTTGAACATAAAAATGTATATACATATTTCCCTACAGTTATCTTAGACTTCAAATGTTGATGCTATAGCAGACGACCAATTCTTGTATGTGCTTTTTAAAATAATTGTTAATTAAATTAAGCTTTTTAATCTAAATATGATTTGATAATTATGAAAAACTAATTTGACATAATTATCAAAATTTAGATTAGATGCCCATACAGAATATCCCTAAATAACATCTTTTTAAGTTAATAAACACAAGAGGACAAAGTATCAAACCTAAATTAATATATAACTACTACATGTGTTTGTGTTCATGCTGAAGTCACGTGATTTCACCTTGGCAAATCCAAAAAATTGCCAATATGAAATTTTTTGCTAATGTGGAAAGTAAAACACTTCTTCACAATATGTTTGCATCATTTATAAAAGTTAGATATACTAGGCTACTTACTGAAAATATTTGGTATAACAAAAAATATTTTGATGACTATTTTGCACTGACAGAAAAGAAAAGTATGGCACAAATGTTTTAATTGTATACATTTCATTTTAATCTCAACAAAAATAAACAAAGAAAGAACAGTTAGTAGCCAACGCTTTTGTTATCATTGAGATGAAATGAATCAAGAGCATTAAAAGATTATTTGTACTCTGAACCACTGCCTTATACAAACAACACAAGCAAGAATCAAAGTGAAATCATGGTAAGATCAAACGAACTCTCACAGGCCTTCAGAGGAAAGACTGCCGGAGAATGGAAAAGGTCTTATTTCCATTTCAGAGACGTTTGAGGTCAATCTCTCCTCTGATCAGAAGAACATCAACAAAAGGAGAAAATGTCAAACCCACTCTTGCCAGACCAGGTTATTGCATTAAGTTTGTCTCAGGAGACTGAGCGATGATGAAAAAACTTACTCTAAATCCCCCTGATGACCTGTCTGATGTGTTTCGGAGACATTTCTTAAAAAAACAAAAACATTGCTTTGTAAATGATATTTGCTAAATCAGTTAAAGCATTCGGTTAAAATATTACTCTATAATGCAAGTTCTGTAATATCATGAGAACTATTGTACAGAGCATAGTGGTTCACATTAAGTCCATTTTGAGGATTGTTGCTAGATCAGATATGGTTGCGGCTTGAAGTTAACAAAAATGATTTATATTATTTATTAAATTTCCCAATAATTGTATTTTATTAATGTCTACCCCCACCCCAACCCTAAACCCAACCATCACATTAACATAAAAACAGTAGTTGCATCGAGTATTATTCCTGTTATCTATTAAATTACCCAAAAAACTATATTATTTAACATCTACCCCTACCATAACTCTAAACCAAACTGTCACAGTACTGTAAAAATATTAATTATTGTTATACAGTGTCATAAAAAATGCTGCTATTTTGATGTGCATATCGTACTTCCGGATGGCCGCGTATCCTACTTTACCCATTTTGAGGGATGTAAACAACAATAACATTGGTCCTAATGTACTTCCTGTTTTACATAGATTCTTAGTATTCAAATAGGTCCACTTATTGATAAATAATGTTATGATAGCTGTTTTAACATTAAGTTATAATTGAATTGCCTCATTACAGTCATGAAATAGTTTGATAACAAGCAGGAAATGTTCATGGGCCAATGACATTAAGACATGGTCTATAGTGTTTTGTTCTCAGATTATTCTGTATCTAACATTAATCACCCAAAAGCCTACTTTATACGGCTATAGAGTATATAATGCTACAATAGACCACAGATTGCAGTAGAAAAACTAAAGCATAGCCTACAGTCTTTTTATAAGTTCACTTTTGTTGCCCAATAGCCTACTTTTCTACAACTATGGGTATATTAGCCTACTACAATACACCACAGTTTGCTGTAGTAAAATCTACAGCATACTACAGTATGCCTATTAGTTTATCAGACTATTGTCTGTATGCTGGATCATTAATTTACAATGTTGTAAATATATGTAGAATGGGTTCAAAAACACAAAAACAAACGGAACCATTCTCTGCATTTGAAAATTATCTTCAACTCGTTTTTTATTCAAATGAGGACTACAAAAAGCGATTCATTTCAATCCCAATTGATACATATTTTACATGTGTAATTTTATATCGCCTTTAGGTCTGCTTTATGTAAAACAATATTCGGAAAGAATTTACCTGACATATGGAAACTAGAGCACATTCCGCTGCTGAGAGGATGACGCGGGCTGGAGCGCGGGAGTGTCTGCATTCTGTCAGGACGGTTGGGGCGTTCACGAGAAGAGCTGGACACAGCGATTGGACAAGGCGCGATAGATACACACATGCACGTGTGAAGTGTTTTTAGCTTTCAAACTGAATTTAGGCGGGTTTTTCTGTTTTGCCTCGCAGTATGAGACTTCACCACAGCCCAGCCTGGGAGCAGACAGTTCTGTGACGGCTTTTTTGAACGATTATTTGCATTACATTTATATCCTGTTGATTTGCAATAGTTGTTTTGATGGGGAACAACGGATCATTTGTTGTGTTTTCCGCTCAAGACACAGTCGGCAAGACGAGAGTTCAGTGGCAATGCAGCAGTTTGCAAGGTAAGTGTCTCTTTTATGTACTAATGAAGTTTATTTAAAACACCTCACTTTTCTTTGGCATTTTAACAACAACTATTGGAGTTTTGGTTGGATGGTGACGTCAGCTCCCCTCAAGTTCAGACAGGTATGAACATGAGTAACCAAATGTGAATAATAACCATGTGAACATGTTCAACTAACATTTCATAACCGCAAATTACCACAAATTTATTTTAACTACTATATATATATATATATATGCAGCATGTCTACTTGTCTATTGCAACATCCACATTCACTCTATTCATATAAGTGGACTTAATAGGCTACTTCTGATTTTGAATGTTCACTTGGTGGATAGTTTACTATCACATGAGGCCATGATAGAGAATTTGAATGGCACTGAAGCAAAGCAGTTGATTAGCAAGTCACATGGCAGTGACAACAGGACATTGCATGTTTTATTCACACCCATCTCAAAAGATGTATCTACTCTGATACTGTGACATTGCAAAATTTGTATTTAGTTTTTTTCTGCAATATATTTTGTGATGTAAAAAAATATTAATAATCATTTGAATGACTCTGTTTGGTTAGAAATAATTATTTAAAATGATTGGGTGATTTTGTGCATCCGGAAAGTCTTCATAGCGCTTCACTTTTTCCACATTGTTTTATGTTACAGCCAGAGATGTATAAAGTACTAGACACCCAGACTTAAGTAAAAGTACAAGTGCTCTATCAAAAAAGTAACTTGAGTAGAAGTTGAAGTGCTCTTTAAGCACAATACTTAAGTGGAAGTACTAAAGTATTCAACATTTTTGTACTTAGGTATTGCAAGCAGTTTATGTAAAAATTTACTTTTCAAGTACTGAAAGTAAAAGTACAAGTTTTGCGTTATGTAGTTATTTTTAAAAAAGCAGTCAAAAGACATTGTTTTGTTTATTTTAAATATCTTTTTTGGGGCACAGGATTAAACAGAACAAAAAGAAGCATGGTTTACGATTTATAATATATATATATATATATATATATATATGATGGGTCAAAAACACCATTCAGTTAACGTTATGTGAACATTGCAGCATGATATGAACCGCAGGTAGCTAAGGGTAGTTAACTTATCTAGCTCTTATGGATAGCTCAAACTGCTGTTTTGTGTATTATATTATCTTTAACTTGACATGTTTCTTCAAATCCGACAGTAGAGTACGCACTTCATTCTATATGAACTGTCTTTCACTCCAACAAATGCAAACATTGGTTCTAAATATGGTCACGGGTGGTCTTTTTCCTCATCGCCACGAACAGTTGAAAGTGAAGGAGTTGAAGGTGGAATTTCTGGGTTTTCCATGTCTAAAACAAACTAAAGTGCTCTCTCTTCTTTGATCGTCTGATCAATGAATGATTGATTCGTAACATTTTTATAATTGTAACGAGTAAATATGCAACACATAAAAAATCTATTGGAGTAAAAGTAGAAGTAGGAGAAAAAAACAATACTCCAGTAGAGTACAGATACAACCTTTTAGTACTTAAGTACAGTAGTGAAGTAGTTCTACTTAGTTACTATATATCTCTGGTTACAGCCTTTTTCCAAAATGGATTCAATTAATTTATTTCCTCAAAATTCTACACACAATATCCCATAATGACAATGTAATTTCTGGAGAGATCTGAAAATGGCTGTACACCGTCGCATCCCATCCAACCTGATAGAGCTTGAGAGGTACTGCATTACTTCCCAAAGAAGCTTGTGGCATCATATTTAAAAAGACTTGAGGCTGTAATTGCTGTCAAAGGTGCATCAACAAAGTATTGAACAAAGGCTGTGAATACTTACAGTATGTACATGTGATTTTTCAGGTTTTTTATATTTAATAAATTTGCAACAATTAATTTTTTTTTTTTTCACATTGTCATTATGGGGTATTGTGTGTAGAATTTTGAGGAAATAAATGAATTTAATCCATTTTGGAATAAGGCTGTAACATGTACAGCCTTGTACAAAATGTGGAAAAAGTGAAGTGCTATGAATACTTTCCGGATACAATGTAAATATAACAGAACAAAGCTATAATACATTTATGGATATTATAAAATTGAATAATCAAAAAAAATAAAACAGCATATTCTTTACTAAATGAAATGTCATTTAATCTTTGTCAAAGCTAAACATTTTATTGCTGCGCGTGCTTGAATGTTTTTACAAAGAAAAAACATTCACAGTCCTTTTACACAATAACAGGCCTAAAAACCATGAGTAATTTGCATACTTTTCCAGATTTCATGTGTTTTAATCTGTAGTGCCTGTTCAACTGTGGTCTCTTTTTGACATTGCACATTCTACGATGTGATTTTTTTGCATATATGCAGCCCACATTAGTTTAACATTTCAAACCTAAATATATCTGGTTGGGGCTGCTGATTGGTCGATACAGCATTGCAGTAGGGTTTCAGAGACTACATAAATAACAATTACTTTTAACCCAGAGTAAAGGAATTTTCTCAATTTTTTTCCTAGGAGAAATTTTTTTTGACATAATCATATGATCAAAAAAATCATATCTTTTTTATCCTAAAAAGTTTACGTAAAAAATGATGGCAGTATAGTAGTAGCAGTAAAGTAACTGCTTTTAAAGGTGCCATAGAGTGCATTGATTTAATATATCAAATTGTTCTCTGATATCTACATATTACTGTAGGTATGTGGTTGTTAAATATTTCTTCCAGAAAGGTTTAGTTTTTTTATTTTATTTTACAGTTTTATATGCTCATATACAGTATAGTAACAGGAATTATCCATAGAATGAAAAGCAGTTTTGACCATATTTAGAACAGTTGTGAATTGCTCATGCTCAGCAACCCAGTATCTGCTCTTCCCATAAACTGAGTTTTATGAAGCTTATGGGAAGTTTATTTCTCTGCAGAATAATGACAGTAAGTGTGGAGTGATTTGACATGATGTATAAACACTTACACTCAAAAGGTTGCTGAATGTCAGTATGTTGGTATACTTCTAATTGAAAAAAATATTGAGTAGGGACGGGGCTTTCTTTTTGTGCATCATTTTATTGTAGCAAACCAACAGTAAGAGTACGTGTTTAAGAATATTGTTTCTGAAGTAGTCAAACTAATGTCAACAGAGATGGACCGCAATCCCAGAAGCAAATGCTAAGGCTTTGATTGAAGATTACCAAAACAGTAAATTTTTTCAGTAGATTAACTTGCAGTGGTTATTAGCCTAAAGAATAACAATGTGCACTTGTAAAGTAAACATTGTGCATTTGTTATGTCAACAAAGACAAAAACTTTTTTAAGCCCTTTTATATCTGTTCCGGCCACAGAATTGCTCTGTGACTTGACAATTAGTCTTTCAAACTCTTTTACAAAACGTGGTTTATTATGCTTTCAGAAAAGTTTGGTGAGGGTGGTATTTATTATATTTTTGGAAACACCATGAAAAAGGACACTGATTCCAGACATTTTCTAAGTCAAACAGGAAATGTAACTCCCATGATGAGAGAGGGGTGGCCATTGGCTTTTGAGCTATGCAGAGTTGGCAAGGTTGTGGCTTTCCCAGGACCTTGATGAGAACTGTAGAGAGGGAACAATTATTTGTAGTACGGAAATAAGGAATCCAATAAACATTTGGTCCAATTAACATTATAAAAAAGGTTTCATTAATGTAATAATCTTCTAAGAAAGATTTTCAGTAATTTGGTAGAAATTGTTGTAGAACTTTAGAGTTTGAGGTAGTGATTTCATCTCTAAATGGTGTACTGGTAGTCTTGCTGGATCTTTCAGTTACACCACAGTTCGAGGGTGGTTTGGTCTTGTTGGCATAGTCTTACCACCAGATGGCAGCTAAGTTCTGCTAACTGACTGAATATTATTGTTGTCTGATATTTTAATGAGTATAATTATATTTATTAAAAGATTGTCGACAATTCACACAAATTCTTTAGAACAAAACTAGCCTAATGGTGTTTCTGGTTCATCCCAAACACCATTATATAGCTATCTGTTTAGTGTTCTTTATTATGAATTGGTGACTTGCGTAAATGCTAAAATAGTGTCCTGTTTATTTATTTTTTCTTCAACTAAAGATAATTTCAAATGTAAACATTTCATGTGGACAAACTTAAATCCAGTTCTCTGACATGCATTCTTTGCATTTATTTCTCACAACAGCTCTCTTTCTCTAACTGAGCAATGACCCTTTGAACATACATTCATTGTTTAAGGGACTTGGCTCCAAGTCAGATGAGTAGTTTGCCTGCTTTCCGTCATCCACTGAGTCAGAGGGCAGCCATCCATCTGAAAAAAAAAATGGTGCGTGTAAAATAAAAGTGTTTATAAAGTAAGAGATTTATTGTATGCTTTACGTAAGGCGATATACCTTAAGGGAGGATATATTTTGAAATCTCCTTACAAACAAATCAGCCAAGATAGCCTTGGATCCTTCAAAAGCCATGTTTAGTAGTGGTCTGGTTTGTAGCACCTATTGTATGATGGCCAAGCAAACAGACACATAATTTAGTGAGAATTAGCACATCCTAGAGCAGGGGTCATGAAAGTGTCATGCAGAGAATGCTAAAGACCAGACATTGGCTGTAGCTGACGAGAGGTACATAATTGTCTTTGGATAACAGACACACACATAAACACACATATATGGTAAATAGCTCTTAAAAGAACCATATTTTTTAGGGTGGACAACATAATAATATTCTAAAGAACTTTGTTCCAGTATGAAGAACCATTGCAAAGTAAAGTTTTTTTAGACCCTTTATTTTGAAGAAATTCTTGCACTTTTGACTTAACAAAAATGTAAAGCCACCTAACTCCACATTTAGCAACAACAAAATTGTTCAAGAAAGATCAGTGCAATTTTCTTTTTGGGCCAAAACCAGATAATTGTTATAAATGTTAAAAAAAGGTGTTTAAGCAAACATCAGTTTCGGAATGTAAGGGCTAGTTTCAAGTATCATCAGCTAACACTGACAATTAGAGCTGCACGATATTAGAAAAATCTGATATTGCGTTATTTTATTTATCTTCAATATATATATCGCGATGTGAATACAATTTCACAAGATGCTATTTGACAGTTTTCTGGGGAGTCTAAAAGTGTTCAGGTACAAAAATTGAAAAATAACAATGCAAAAAATGCTTTTCTTACTTTGCTTTGTCTCATTTCTAGTCCTAATATCTAGATCAAGTAAAAATATTGTTTTGTTTTTTAGCTTTAGAAGAAATAAGTCAGAATTAAGGTTTTTTTCTTTAAAACAAAGCAAAATTGTCTGCCAATGGCATGAGTAAAATAATCTTATTTTTATTGTGGACTAGGACTAGAAACAAGACAAAAACATCAAGTAGGAACAAACTTTTTTTTAAATAAATTGTGTAAATATGTAAATAAAATTAATCTTTGTTACACGTCTAAACATCATTTTTTTTTACCCAAATATTCACAGGCCATAAAACCAAATGCTAATGAAAAGCTTTCAGTCCATTATGGCTAAACTTAGCAGGGACTCTATAAATCAGATGTGTTCTGTAGCTTCTGGTTAACTACAATTCAGACTCAACATTGCAGATCTTGCGATGTGACTATTGTGGATGTGCAAAAAAGTTGCTGGTGTCATACTGCCATGGAGTGAAACGTATGTTAAAGTATGTTTTGTGGTTTCACAAAAATGTTGGGTGATGTAAATATTTTCATCGAGCCTTGGTTGGATGTCATTTGTTGATATGCAATAGGTGTGCATTATATATTTGGTTACAATCATTTAATTGCTCTATAAACACTAAGGGTGTGACGAGACGCCTACTCCACAAGATTGAGAAAAATGAGACGAGACACAAGATTGGGTTCACGAGAACGAGACAG
The DNA here is from genome assembly GCA_903798205.1 of Danio tinwini. Classification (NCBI taxonomy): domain Eukaryota; kingdom Metazoa; phylum Chordata; class Actinopteri; order Cypriniformes; family Danionidae; genus Danio; species Danio tinwini. Next base: position 1,481,801 of record CAIGQZ010001256.1, on the reverse strand, counting down.
GATGAGATTTTTACACTATTTTAAAGAAATCCTTAATGATGAATATCAATGGAATAATTTTAGAATTCAAATATTTTGCTAATATATGAATGGAAAATAGATTTTCTATTTAAAAACAATCACAAAATGCAAAACAATTTAGGTGTTTTTTAATTAACTTGTAATAAATTTACTTCCATTTTTATGTATACAATTTCTATAATTATTCCCATAATTTTATGTGCAATAGTTTTATATTAGTTTAAATTGAATTCTATGCAATGAACATGCAAACACTGCAAAATATTTGCTAATATTTAAATAGAAATTAGCAACTCTACTGACAGACTTTTCTCCTATAGCATTTCAGAGTATTTACATTGCAGACCTTGATGGTCAATTCGGATTTTCTGACAGTGTCCGTTTTTTTTTGATAACCTGCTTACATTTATCATCTTTTAAATGTGACTCGTACACGATTGACTGCAATTACACAGCACACTGCAAAAGGCGCAATGACCAGAAAAAAAGCGGGCGTTGACTAACAGCTGACAATAAAAAAGTGCTCTTTTTTTCTCCATTCCTGTATTTATTCAGTTCGCATGGTTTCATTTTTTTATTTTGTTCTTGACAAGTTGTTTTGCTGTAGTTAATGACAAAAACATTCTCATTTGGCCATTTTCTTTTAATCTTTTTATTTTTAAACCAGTAGGCATCTTAATGTAATGTCCATGGCATGATTACGTGGTGAATGGTGCGCTCTCTTTCTCTCTCGTGAACATGCTTAAATACTTGTGCTACATCACACAGACACACACAATTTGGTCACTTGAACCAGCAAAAGAAAACGTCCGCTTTTCACATATAGCATAAACGTGTTTGGTAATGATTAAGGCGGGTGTGTTGAGTCTCCAGCAGTTCAGTATGTGTGTGCGCGCTTAGAGATGTGTGTAGGTGCAGATAATATTGTTAAACAGCTGTGTGGACTGTCCTATCGCAAAATACGGCTAAAAGTCCTACATGATGGTAGCCCAATAGTTTGATTTTGGTGTTTACATATAAGTACTGCACTTCAATAATGCGACTTTCAGCACATCTAAAGTGACATTCCATCGCCTGGTAATGGTCATGGTTAATTTGAGTGGCTATAGTTGCAGCCTCTGCTTGGACATGAATAACGCAGCAGTCCTTTGGCCGGTGAGAAAAAAAACGTCACACCCGCCCGCCCAACCGAGTGGCATGTGCAACACAGAAGCCAGCCGTACCAGGTGTGTGCAAAGCACTTGATTTGCGGTTTAAATTCAATCCTGCTTCCAATCTTCAATGCTAATTTTACCCTCACGCTCCATTATGATGACATCTACTCACGAGACAATTTTCACCTCGACGAGAAATCTCGTTGTGATTTATTCTCGCGAGATCTCGTCCAACGAGATCTTGTCACACCCCTAATAAACATGATTTGGCAATCTTTTGTCTGATTTCAGTGTGGATGCATCTTAGAAGTGTAAAAATGCCAATGCTTCACATTGAAAATTGTTAATTATTGATTCACTAACCTCAGCAAATAAAGTTAGTTGAACAGATGTAAACATTTACAAATGTAGATTTTTTTTCAGTGTTCTTCTTACAGTACTAAAAGAAAGACATTTTAATTTAAAATTCTAATGAAGAATATTGCTTAACTAAGTTCGTTTCTGTTAATTAGCACATTAGGACATGTCGACTGACACTAGAAAGCACAATATAAAGATTAAATCTATTCCAGTCTACATTTCTGTTCAAAGCAAAACCTGCATAAGCAGAGAAACAAATCAGTAAAAAGTCAGCCTTTTTTGTCAGTTGCTATTATTCTTTACTTTAATTAACAGTGAATGTACTAATGTAATATTTGTTTTGTTATATCCACTCAAAATTCTCAGTGTAAATGATTCATCAAATCATATTTAGAACAGTTCACAAAAAAGACTGGTAGTTGCATCACCCTATATAACTGTTGTCTGTTTTATATTTCTGTCAGAAAATGCTTGTTATTACTTAAAAATGTAACTGCTTACATCTTAACTCAGTATCACTCATTGTTAAAAACAGAAGATTCATGTTGTACTTGTTAACTTTATGAACAGTAAAGGCCTGCCTTACTTGATTTGATTAAACATCATTGACAAGTGCTGTGCCAAAACTTTTACCATTCAATCAGTCATCCTAACAACAAGCAGAGCAGCATCAATATCAATAATGGAGTCACAATTTGGCTATTTATTGTCCTCATCAATGTCTTGAGTTGTTTATGGCTCAGAAATATAGTAGATGTTTTGCCAGGTTTTTTTTTATTAGTTTCTTAGTTTTATTTTGGTGTCACAGCTCAGAATAGTTGAAGAGTAGGATAATAGGATAATAGGTTAGTTGGCATTGTCATGAACATATAAAGAAAGCAAACAGGGTCAAATGCATGACTTCTATATCTTAAACATCACTCTTTGAAAGGTTAAAATGTATTTGTTTCTCAGCTGTCCTTGCACTCCTCCAGTAAAACACAGGGAGGAAGAAGTCCAAGCACAAACATGATCAGACACTCAGTTTTATATAATTCAGGACAACTTGTTCGTCCTAGTTAGTGAATACAAAGTCACACATATGGCAGCACGGCTTACTGTGCTTGAAGCTTGTTGTTAATATTGTAAAAGGATCCTTTGAGATATGAGATACCCTTACACAGAGGAAGTTCCCATATTTACAGCTTCTTAAAATAGCCTCTGCACGCAGAGCTTGGCGTGTATCAGTGTCCCGTTCAGCGAGGGGCCCAGAGTTTTCCCACACATGGCTGAAATTGATGTCATGGTGAGCAGTGAAGAGCTGAAGGGAAAAGGGCATGTATGCACGGATGTTGGTCACTGCAGAGGAGCAAAAGGTGGCCAGAAACCAAAGGCTCATTTCCCCTCATCATTTAAGCAGTCTGCTGGGGAAACTGTTACGTAAGGCAGAAGAATCGGTGACCTGCTATTAACACCTTGCCAGCCTTTCATCTTTGCTTGAGGAAATGGTTTTGTTGGTTCTCTGTGGGTGGACTCACTGCATTCATACCTGTTGATGTCGTCTTCCTATAGGGAGGGTCTTTCCTAAATTTAGTACTGTCATCATTTAATTCTTTACATTTCATTCAGGTATACTGTAATACATCATAAGGATTGAATAAAGATCAATTATCATCATGCTTTTAAAGGTGCAGTATGTTAGTTTGACACCCAGTGGTTGAACTAGGTATTGCACTCCTGGATCAAAATAAATGCAAGCACGGGTTGCCAGTTTGAGTACAGGAGCGAGTGATTTAAATTATGTTATAAATAAAAGGAACGACATGCGATAGAGGGAATATTTTCCATATTAAAAGGAGTTTTGGTTCTAACCAACACCTCGAATTGATATATTAGAAATGGCTTCTATTTGTCACAGCTGAACAGAACAGAAACCCATGACAGTGATCACCTCAGGTAAACCTTGCTTGCTTTATTCAGTGCTAAATGCTAACAATGTGAGTTTGAATGCCATTTTACATGACATTTATTGCCATTTACTGAAAGCAGCAGCAGGTAGTTCACCTCAGATCTTGAAAATACAATAAACTGTTTGAAATTGAACTTTAGAACTAAACACATATGAGTGATTCAGCATCTACATTTAATGATGTTAAAGAGGGATAACATGTATTAAAGAGATTCTAAACCCTACCGTTTCGTAAGTGAGTGCATATTCTGTGCTTCTGAAAGGCTGTATTTAAATGTCTGTCGTTTTTCGTCTGGTGCAAACAGCCAAATTGCTCATTACTGCGTATCTCGTCACAAAGCATGTTGTTAGGACATGCGGTTACAATGACTACTGTACATGGACATCAGTGTGGCGAGGGGGCGTGGCCGAGAGCCGTGGGAGCGAAACGAGGCCTGCCACAGATGAGATACACCTGTGGCGCGCACAGGAAGGAGCTCTGGACTATAAGAGAAGGAACGTTGGCAGAGGAGGGAGAGAGAGGACCGGGCCCGGACATATTGTTTTACTTTTGCTTTTAGTTTGACGGCAGTCTCCGTGAGGAGCTGCCGTCCATTTGATTTGGTTTAGACGGCAGTCTCCGTGAGGAGCTGCCGTCCCTTTTATTAATAAATATTTTTTTAATTGTCGTCGGTTCTCCGCCTCCTTCTTCACGGCGGCCAGGTGGCCTTAAACTTTATTACAGTGGTGCTGAAACCCGGGAGAAGGAGGGACACGTTGTCCAGTTGCCCTCGCCGCTGAGAGGGAGGGCGAGTGTTCGGGAGTTAACCCGAGTGGGGAGAAACCCGTTCGTCTGCCAGAGTGACGGGGCGGCCTGAGGCTGGCGAGGAAGGATCTGCCTGCTGCCGTCTCCCAGCATGGGGAGGAGCAGGGGACGCGGGGCTCCCCACCGGATGGGAAAGAGCTGAAGGGAGCCATCCCAGAGAGACCGGGGGGAGTCGCCATGATCCGCCATGATGCCGAAGCCTGCGTCCTCCACCGAAGCGGGAGCGGAGCAGGAGACCAGAAATGCCGCCAGCCAGCCAGCCAGGAGAACCGCCGCCGGACACCAGAAAACGGACGGGTGGATAGATTCCTCCACAGGGCTCCCAGCATGTCGCCACATCTCTCAGTTGGTTAAGGACAGAGTGGCAGCATGTCTGGAGAACCGAACCCCAATTTTTTTTTTCCTCTCTCCCCTCTCTGTCTACTCTGTTTTTCCTCCTTTTTTCTCCATCTCCTTTTCTCTCGGCCTGTCTCATATAGGTCTCGCGGGTGCTGTGGCACCAATCCCCCCCTTAGTATGCACAGCAACGGGGTACCCCCGACCTGTGAGGGGAGATGGGGGTATGTGGCGAGGAGACGTGGCCGAGAGCCGTGAGAGCGAAACGAGAGATGAGATACACCTGTGGCGCGCACCTGCCTCCAATCCCATGGAAGGAGCTCTGGACTATAAGAGGAGGAATGATGGCAGACGAGAGAGAGAGAGAGAGGACCGGGCCCGGACATATTGTTTTACTTTTTGCTTTCAGTTTGACAGCAGTCTATGTGAGGAGCTGCCATCCGTTTGATTTGGTTTAGACGGCAGTCTCTGTGAGGAGCTGCCTTCCCTTTTATTAATAAATATTTTTTTAAAACGTCGTCTGTTCTCCGCCTTCTTCCCGGCAACTAAGTGGCCGTAAACTTTATTACAATCAGTAATCGAATAATTTGCTTTAATCTAATTAAGAGAATAATAAGGCTAAGTTGTTTACATGAGTTGCTTTTTGAGTGTTACTTTCATGATCCCATTTTACATGTTATAGCACATAATTCGATTAACGTCATTGCGTCACTGCACTATCTGCATTTCCACTGGAGTTTCATGTAATTTCGAGTGTTTAATTTTTAATTTGTCGACTTTAACTGCAGTTTGGCACTTTCACTTTAATTCACGAACATTTCTTGCAAGCACACCTTGACAAACGAGATATTGGATGCAAGTATAAACTGCTGGAAGAGTTTTAATGGAAGTTCATACCGCATGCTGAATGGAAGAAAAACCTACGCATTTCACGATGCAGGTGTGTGTGGTCTGCACTGACTCGGTAGGTGCAAAGAGTGTCAATCAGCCGTGCGTGTGTGTGTGGACTACCCTGTCGCAAAAATCGTCCTTAATTGGTAATAGTTCGATTAAGGTGTTTACATGTATGTACTGCACTTCAGTAATGCGACTAAAATCAGCATACTCCACATGTCTTATTCGATTTCTCTTTAGTTCGATTGTGACCTTAATCTGATTAAATTAATTAAAAGTCGATGTTTACATGGTAGATTCTTAATCAGAGTATTGTCTTAATCGCATTAAAATCAACAATGGGGTGTTTTAATGACAGCAGTAAATGACTGAACAATAATTTGAACTGTACAAGCATTAAGCTAAAATTAACATTTATTTTTAAATCTTTTTTTATCCACAAAGTGTGCAGCTTTTGTCACTGCAGTGTATTTTTCAGGGAGATAGATTTTGATATTAGTTTACTTAATAAATAAAGTATACTTTATACTTGACCTTTACTTAAGTATACTTCATTCTTCCTAAAGGTGTATTTGCTGACTTAATTACTAAGATCAGTTTTGTACAGCCAGGGAGAGTATTGTCGCTCTGACAGCCAAGTTAGGTCAAAGCTAGGGATGCTCCGATCAGGATTTTTGCAGCCGATACAGAGTACCAACTCCTTGTCATGGTGATCGGCTGATACTGAGTACCGATTCTAATGCTTCAAGCTTTATAATGCATTAAGCACATTTTTCCTTTAAATATGAACCTTAGGAGATAATCTTGCCTTCCCTTATGAATAAATGAAGGATGCTGCATATAATTCTTAAACACGTCTCTTATAACCATTTAGGTGTAAACGTGTCATGGCCAGAAGAAGCTTTACAGAAAAGAATTCATCCATTCATTCATTTGACTAGCTTAGTCCCTTATTTAGCAGGGGTCTCCACAGCGAATGAACAGTCACAGAAAATAATAAAACAGATATAAAACATTGGTAAGAAAAATTACAAACAAAAGAAAATAAATAAATGAATGAATGAAATTACAAACAATGCAATTTGGAAACATTGCAAATGATGAAAGAAGAGTCTCAAATGATGAAAGAACATGTCTCAAAGAAAAAGTTTGGAGCGTATGTTTGATGCATAAGAATTAAAATGCACACCTATAAATCTAATACTACTTTACTAAAAGGAAATAGTTACTTTCTCATACGCACTTGTACACAGCACTTTATAACCTGTATATTTACAACATATCTGTACATACAACTCACATCCAGATCTTTTTGACTAACTGCATCTCTGTTTAATGTTTATTGCCTTTTCTTTCTTGTATTTAATTTTGTGTTGTCACTCGTCACTTTATGTACACTGGAAGCTTCTGTTGCCAAAACAAATTCCTTGTGTGTGTGAAGCACACTTGGCAATAAAACTGATTTTGATTCTGATATACACTGTTTATTGCAATAAGTATATTACAAGAAGTTATATTATTAAATATTCATGTTAAAAAATAAATTAAGTTTTATTTATCTAATAATTTCACCTAGCTCCTAGTAAATTTGCAATATTGTCAAAAACACAGAGCATTCAGTTGTTATGTGTAAAAAGGCCTAAATACATGCAGGACCATTCAAATATTGCTTGTCTCCAACTACTGACAGCAGATCACTCAATGAGAGAGAGAGAGAGAAAGAAGGATTTGCTCTCGCAATGTCTTTACTGCTCCATTCATGTAACCTAAGAAATTTTATGTTAAAACCATCAATGTGCTTCTCGCTATCTGTTCTCTTGCTCATTAACTCACCTCGCCATGATTTCTGGGTATTTTAACCTGTTTTTGGGGATCACGGAGCTGGTATAAATTTGCAGGAGACTCGCGGAGCTTCCGGGAGAGGTCATGAGACAGATGCAGGAGCGCACGTGCATCTTCGGTCCTGTCAGTTGTGGCGCGCGCACTCTCATTCCCGTACAGCTGAGAGTGGCTGTGTGAACTCCACCATGCGCGATTCAGAGAGCAGAAATTTGTAATTCCGTGACCATGTAGAGACAGAAATAACCTGCTGTTGTGTAAATAAGATATTACATATTTAGCTATTTAGCTTGTTTATTAAAAGAAGTTGTGATCTGGCGCTATATAGAAAATAACAGGTGGGGTGGGGAAAGCCGTTGGGGGCACCCCCTAATATAATGGTAGGGGAAACACTGAAGCTGTACTGTGACAAAAGGAAGCCCTATGTTAACAGTGTCCAGAAGCACTGTCGACTTGTCTGGTCTCGAGATTGGTTTATCACACAGAAAAAGAAACGTGTACTGTGGTCAGATGAACCAGTATTTGAGGTATTTTTTGGGAGAAATAGACGCTTTGTTCTTTTGACCAAAAATGAAAGGATTATAGACGGTTATCAGCTACATGTCCAAATACCAGGGTCTGTCATAGTATTGGGTTGTATCAGTGTTTCTGGCAAAGGTAACCTGCACTTCTGTGATGGCATCATTGATGCTGAAAAGAACATAGCAATTTTGGAGCATAATATGCTGCCTTTTTTTATATTTTAATAAGCAAAGCAAAACCACATTCTGCACACTTTACAAAGTCTTGACTGCGAAGGATGAGGACACAGGTAATTGAGTGGCCTGGCTGCAGTCCCAACCTGTCTCCAATAGAGAATGTATGGTGCATTTTGTAGTGTAAAATGTGACAACGGAGACTTTGTACTGTGACCCAATTTAAGACTTGTTTGCAGGAATAATGGGACAAAATTACACTTGAAACATTTTATCACTTGGTGTCTTCAGTCCCAAACCATCTTTTAAGTGTTGTGAAAAGGAATGGCAGCATTACAAAGTGGTAAATGCTTTACTGTTTCAACTTTTTTGTAATTTGTAAATAAAATCAGAGAAACACATTAAATATTGTGCTGTTGTATTGTCTGCAATGAAATACCTGTCAAAGTAAATTTCTTTCTTTTTTTTGCGCTTTCCATACGGTCTAACATTTTGGGGTTCTACCTTAAATGCCACAGCTTACCTGAGTAATGTTGCTGACCATGTTCATGTCTTTATGACAGAGTGTGCCCATCCTACAATGGCTATTTTGTAATGCACATGTCACAAAAATTAACACAAGCTGCTGTCTTGAACATAACAATGGATTCACTATACTCAAATGGCCTCCACAGTCATTTGGTCCCAGATGTGCGTCATGAATTTGCAACTGACAAATATGTAGCAAATCTTTAAACCAAAATCTCTAAAAACATTTTACAGTCACTTCTTCATCTATGGCACAATTATTTAAGGCAGTTCTGAAGACAAAAAGGGTCCAACATTGTACTAGCAAGGTTTTTTGGTGTGTTTGTGAGTATAGTACTGTCACTTTGATTTAAATATATACATAATTTCTGTCATTTTAATAGAAAATTTGACTTTGGTGTTGAAACATCCCTCTGAACAGTCCAGTATCTACGTGACTTGGAAGCAAAGTTCTGAAATGGGGAAAACAGAGTGCTGTATCTAAATAGATCCTTCCTTTGCCTTTTTGTGTTTGAAAAAGTCCCCTTCATAATACTTTTGTGTTAGGGAGGAACACTTCAAGAGGGTGCCAAAATAAGCAGATTTAATCTCAAGAAAACAAGCAAGCTATCTTCAGACTTCCACTGCTGCACATATTGCAGCTGTTTAAGCGAGTCATGCGACAGTGATGTGCCTTGGAAACCACCAAAACAGTAACGCTGACATGCACAATCCTATTGTTGGCCAGTGCAGTCATTGTGTTCCCCTCTCCAGGAGGCTTGTCCTGCCAATAGGGCTTACATGTATTTGTTACAAAGCTGCATGGTCTAGTATTTATTTTTTTGATCAAGTAGTACACTGAAGTAGTTCACTGAAATCAGTCTATAAAATGTATTAATCAAATAAATTATTGTCAGAAAGATACATAAAATTTTTTAGACTTGTTTATGAACCCAGGCTCATTGGAAAAGCATGCCACACATGACCAGAATGATATGTATTTCCTTTTAGCACATTACAGCACTTAAAAATGCTAAATTTGATACAAAACAGATGAATGTAAAGCTGGTACCATTTTGTAAGGCTGATTGTTGCGCTTTAGAAATGAAATGTGTGGTAAATGAAGAAACCTGACTGTGATACAAATAGGGCTAAACAATTAGACAACATATCCAACTAAGTCAACAATGAGATATTATCAAATCTCTGTTTTGGAATAGATCTTTCATCTTAGATTACTTAACATAAGTGCATGAAATAAAATGGCTTGATCAGAGGAGTACTTGAGTGCAAGACTGTAATTCAGCCCATCCGAATGCAATCCAGTAGAAGACAAAGCTAAAAGAAAATGACAGATGGTAAGCGAAGCCAAACCAATAGCCTGGGAAAGTTTTTACAAAACTACAAAAAAGTAATAATCTGTCACATGTAAAGAGCCTAGTACTTAGAGTGGTTTTTGTTGTTGTTGTTTCTTTGTTAAATCATGGAAAGAAAAACAAAACAAAAAAGTCAACGGTGACAGAGCAGAAGCTCAGTTATGGAGCTCAGTTGCTCCATAATACGAAAGAGTAATTAAGCTGTTTTCATGACAATACCTTAAGATTGGTGTAAACTAAACTGAAACTGGCTAGCCAGCTGGCCCCAATACAGGCCCCAGCTCTACAATTCGTCAGTCAAGTCTTGTGACTATGCATGGGCCGGTATAACATTCTGACGGTATGATAACCTTGGATAAAAATATCATGGTTTCACAGTATCACGGTTTTGTGATTACTGCTCTAAAAAACTGTATATTCTGGGTAAAAAACAAAAAACATTTTGCCCTTTGAAAACAATAGATTTAATTTTTTTAAGATTTATATTATTTTGGAGAAGTAAACATGTCAGGCTAAATAATTCAAATGAATCATTGACTTCTGCTGTCTTCATTAGTTTCAAAAACACAGATTTCTTTACAATTTAAAATGGCATCTTTGGGTATTTTTTTTTGCTGGAGATACTGTTGTCCTAAAAAACAAAACAAAAAAATGTAAATAAAAAATCTTACACATACCTTAGAAACGGTATTACAGAAAATTTTGATGGTAATAAAACCTTGACTTTTCCAAACAGCGGTATACCTTGAAAACGGTTATCGTCCCATGCCTACTTGTGAGATCTTGTTTTTTTTATTTCACATATACTACTTTATTTTATTGCTTTTAAAGCAGAGTTTTACAGTGCAGAGTTTTACAGTGTAAAACATAAAAAATGTAACAATGTGTTTCTTCTATTTAATTTACTTTTGTGAAACAGCTCACCATAGCAAAACTTGATAACGTTTTTTATTAGGGAATAAAAAGAAACCTATTTTTATCATATATTTATGTCACGGTTGTGGATCTTTCTGTTTTTCTTGCATGTGTGTGTGTGTGTATGTATGTGTGTGTGTGTGTGTGTGTGGGAAGTGGGTGTGTTTTGTTTGGGTTCTTCACCGCATGGTGTGTGTGTGTATGTGTGTTTACATTCATCAGCTGGGTGGTCACGTGTTTTGTTACTACTCACAACACAGGTGTTTGCTATTAGTCAGCTGTTGCGCGTTCCGCGCGCTATATATGTTCAGTGTTTTGTAGATAGTGTTATCAGTCCGTTGTTTGTTTACTCCTGTGTCTGCTCTCTGTTAGACGCTCTCACTCGTTTTGGTGGAGGCTCTCCGACATAGTCTGTTTCATTTGGACCTTCTGCACGTCTCCGTTTCATTGATATTGTTACTACTGCCTGCTCTGAAGACAACATTATCTGTGAGAGACTTCACTCCAAATCCGCTTCTCTAATGAACTTTACTGTGGGTAAACTTGACGATTTCCTCGAGAGCTGCTCCATAGCGCTACCTTTCCCTTCCCTCGATATCTGGTGAGATATCCATGAGAGACTGCTATACTAGTCTTTACTAGTGGATAATCTGCCTTTTATGTAGGTGTTTTGTTTTTACCAAAGATACCTGTAATGCTAACTTAATGTAAAATAGCTCAAACTTGTTTATTTGCAGGCAGGAACTGGCTGACCTTCAATAACTTTAATCATAAAGTAAGCACAAAACAAAAGTATCCGTCTCGCAACAATAGGCTTGCTTCTCTCCCTCGACTCTCGGCCCCACCCACACTCATCAAAGCTATCAAGCTGACCAATCACAGAGCTTGTGCTACGCATTGTCACAACAAGTAGTTGTATCTATATATATATTGTATCAATATTTATATCTAAACCTAATATCCTATGGCCAGAAAATTATGAACTTTTTATAAATTGTTCAAATAGGTGTTGGTGATGCAATCCAGAGACTGTTGTGTCACTTCAATGTGTTATATCACTACAAACGTGTCATAAACAAATAGTTTTTCAAAATATATTTTGTGCCACTTAAATAGATCATTGTCATCGCTAAAGTGTAAATTTTCTCTTTTTTCAAATCTATGACTAACCTACAGTGGCCGAGAGAGCTTAACGCGCTGCAATTTAAGAAAGCACATGCAATAACAAAAAACACCAGCAAATTAAGAAACAATCTTCATCAATTTGACAGCACACCTGTTGCAAATTCTCACAACACAAACAATGGAAGAAACGTGCAGCAAATTGGTCAAAACACAAACAACGGAAGAAATGCGCAGCAAATTGGTCAAAACACAAACAACAGAAGAAACTCGCAGCAAATTGGACAAAACACTTGTAAACATCCACATAACACAACAGAAATGTTTCAAGAGGACCCAAAAACATGACAGACCCAGCTGAGATACGGATGTGTTATTGTGCCATGACTGTTGTTCAGTTAATCGTGTAATCAGGATATTAAAATAAACTAAAAACAACTCACCTTTCAAAGACCACCAATCACTTCACTGAGCAACAGTCATGGCACAACACATCCGTATCTCAGCTGGGTAAGTCATGTTTTTTGGTCCTCTTGAAACATTTGTGTTATGTAGATGTTTGCAAGTGTTTTGACCAATTTGCTGCACGTTTCTTTCGTTGTTTGTGTTTTGACCAATTTGCTGCAACAGGTGTGCTGTCAAATTGATGAAGATCGTTTCTTAATTTGCTGGTGTTTTTTGTTATTGCATGTGCTTTCTTAAATTGCAGCGCGTTAAGTTCTCTCGACCACTGTACTAACCCAAACAAATGTATTTCACCAAAATGTTTGGCACACACATACTATCCCACTTTACTAACTAATTAGTTGAAAGAGTGGCTTGATTTAATTGATATTACAGAAAAACGCATACCATGGTAAATTATACATAATACAAACTAACTAAATGAAACAAACTTCTCCCAAGTAATAGAATCCATATGCAAATCAGCCAGCATGGTATCAATGATGTACTTTTATTGGTAACTTTAGTAAATTGCATGGCTTATATGCCTATTAAGTTGCAATTTGGTTTATGTTTATAATGCAGTGATGTATTGTATGAAATATTAGCACACCTCCATCAGATAAGATGTTGAAATACAATGTACAATAGGGCTGTGTATTGGCAAGGGCCTCACGATATGATACATATCACGATACATAGGTCATGATACAATATATCACGATATACAATAAATATTGTAATATAATGCAATAGTTTGTATTAGTGTGTCACATTACATTGATAACTTGATAAAGTCGGCACACAAATAAAAATTCCAATTCCAATTTATTTTTCATCCATTCCAATTCATTAGGACTGCACAGTGTGATTGAACAGAGAACTATAAATATATTGCAAAGCTTATAAATGGCATTTTTTTGTCTAATTCGGTACTCCCTGGTATAGCGTTAAAACCAAAGTGCAGCGACACGTCAGCTCTAAAAGCTGCAGGCACCTTTATATTTTCTGCCATGCTCACTCTTGCTTACGTCTGATACCGTACTACTTGGCGTTTTGTTGATTGCGAGTTAGTGACATCTACAGGACCGGAGGAGGAGGTCGTTTGGCACAACCTGAATTGATACTTGAGGTTGGACTATCGAAACACTATCGCAAAAGAAATTATCGCAATAGATGTATCAATATTTTTGCACAGCCCTAATGTACAATGTTCTCTCGCACTTGAACCGCATCTGACAGAAGCATAAATGGCTTTAACACTCATCTTTCAAAATCAAAGTAACTCACTCAAAACGGTTTTTGAACAATTTGAATTTCAAATTATCAATTAGATTGTCAATCAACAATCAGAAGTTTGAAGCATCCTACCGGAAGGTGCTCGCTACTACAATGCCCTCCATGCAGCAATAAAGAAAAAGGTCTATAGACTATAGAAATTGCATAGACAAAATTAGAGATGACTGCAAGTAAATGAGGCCATATTTCACTCTGCATCAGTGAATGTTTTATGAACTGATGTCAGCCATAAAGTAGAATGAGATCTCACGCATGCCAAAGTGCATGCAAGACCCCCATTTTACATCCCCTGGTGCCCGAGAAGGTCAACAAACAACATTCAATTGGGTGCTTTAGCCCAAAAATACCCTTCAATGTCTGTTTCCCATGGAGTGCGGTATGGCCCACCTCCCGCAGGGCCTCAGTGTGTGTTTTGGTGACAGCTCTCAGGGTGTTGTTAACCTTGTGCAGGAGAGGTGACACCAGACCCCACGGGCCAGTTTGGAGTTGCTTTAAAGAGTATTAAAATAGCATTCAAAGGACAGGACAGCTGTGTTATCTAGGGCTTCTGAGATAAATATTGTACATCTGTAACTAATGACATCAGTGGGATGTGAATGCCCTTGTTTGATAAGCTAATTGCTCTACTGTTAGAAGTTAATGCATCTTATGACATATAAATTCAAAGGCTCTTTGAATTTTGAGTGCTGTGGTGTTTCCAGCATCAGAGAACACACTGCTTTGAGTAAGCAAACACTACTTTTTAGGGACAGATGATGGATAAAACTAGAGATGTCCAGATCATGGTTTTTTTTGCCCTCGAGTTTGAGTCATTTAATTTTGAGAATCTACCGATACCGAAACCTGATCTGATACTTCTATAATACATAAAAAAAAGAATAAAGAAGAGCGAAGAAATCGATCCAGGATGTTCCTTATTTTTTATTTAATTCACCTTATTTTAACATTCAACAACTCTGTTAAAAAACAGAGCACTTCTTTATAATACCTCCAGACGGCAGACATACTCGCGTATTTCTGCTTCAAGCTGCTTCCGTGCTCTACATTGCCGGCATTTAACCAATAGTGTCTCTGCAACAAAGTAATGTCATGACAATCGTTGCTGTTTCTGTGTGAAGTCAAGAAAGAGGTCTAACTCTGTGCCACTGCATAACTATAGATGTGTTTAAAAATAATGAGAATATATATTCCAAGGATCAGGGGCCAAATCCTTGGCACTTGAGGTTTGACGCCTGATTTGGTTGTCAACAAATACACATGGACAGCTAACCATTGTAATATTGAAAGTAGTATATTTATGACTGAATTCCACTTACACAACATTTAAGGGCTCCAAAATAATGAAGGAATGTGCAAGAGTGAACAACACAACAATTGAGCTGAACAAAAACTTTATGGGCTCTGTTTCAATGATCTAGACACAAAGTCTAAAGCACATGGCACAAAAGCATTAAGGGCGTGTCCGAATCTACTTTTGCTATTTTAAGGAAGGAAAAATACGATCTGCGCCCTGGCGCATGGTCTAACAGGGTTGTGCTTATTCTCTTAATGAGTTATGAGTGTGTTTTGAGCATAACTTGCATTAAACCAATTATATTCTCATCTCCCATTCCCTTTTAGTTGTGTCGTGCCATGGCTTATTTGTTATTTACATGGTGGATCTTGTAAGTGAAAAAACTGAATGCTTCACTAGCAAGAAAACCATTAAACAGACCATCTGCATCACGAGGATAGAGAATGAGCCTCCTCCATTCTGCCTCTTTACTTTCTCTTTATTTTACTTTTAATCTTTCCTATACTTTAGGTTTAATAATTTTTTTCATATCTAAAGATATTTGTGTATTGCTGTACATACTGTGTGTATTAAAGAGCCCCTATTATGGGTTTTTGAAATCAACCTTCCATGTAGTGTGTAACACAGCTCTAAGTGAAGTGAAATATCCAGCTAAGGCTTAAATCTGAAAGTGGACAGTTTTTAAAACTATTAATTCATCTAAAAAAAAGAGTTGACTTATAGTGGTTTAAATGAATCGTCTTGATAACGAATCTTTAGCCGCTTCGGCGTGACGTCGATATGAAACATAATGGTTGCGCGCGCAGACCCACAAAATTTAAACCTGCGGCCCCGCCTACTAACACAGCAGCAAAGACAAACAGATCCTGAAGTCATGAGTCATGAAGACGCTGTGCTTATCTGGATATTATTGGAAGTGTGAGTGAAAGAAGTGCTTCAGCATCTACATGCTTACAATGAACTTTCAGTACACTGCTCATGGATTGGTCTCTTCCTTACACCAAATTATGTGACCATCGTATTCTGTGACCGCTGTTCTCACTGTTTGGCTTGAACTTGCTCCCAAGACAGGCAAACAGAGTACATACTGTCATGTGATTGACAGCGCACATTGGGCACTCAAGGGCACTAAGCTGTTTGCATTTAAAGAACATAAAATTTTTCTGCATGAAATACAAGGGATTTTATATATACTAGTATTGAACAGTTCATTCCAGCGCATTCATGTGAGAGTATGTATGCTGTGGGAACGAGTTCAAGGCAAACAGTGAGAACAGCGCCTACTAGGGTCACTGAATACAATGGTCACAGAATGTGGTGTAACACGTGCAAAATAAGGACAAATTATTAGGTACAAGTCAAACAAAGGCACACTGGACTTCGGGCTGGTGCACAGCACTGGATGGGCAAGAGTACAGTTAAGCCCTGAGAACATAACATTTCACGCAAGAGGGGCCACATCAATGGTTGCAAATAGAAATGATTTACAGCTGAGAAAGGAGAAAAGCTCTAAAATGAAAGATAATTAATGAAATCAGACCTGGCCCATGACACATTTCATAAGTGTAAGTAAATAGCTGCCTCCTTGTTTTCTCTAGCTTGTAAAGTATGTATTTAATTGTGTTGTTACTTGTAACCGCTTGCACTGTATCAGGTTCCCATATCGCGTCTAATGCCACGTTGTAAACACGACATGTGCTGCTTTGTTTACGGATTTAAATGAGTTTGTGGTGTTTAACTGCACTGCTTTTGGGGGTGAGGTGTCTGAATAACACTGTTGAGAACCTGGTACTGTTTACTAGAGTGTTAGTAAGTTTACTTTGAAGCGTGTTTCGGGCATCTGCTGCAATCGGATCCTATACCAATGTTGGCTACTTGGGGGCTTGATAAACCGTGCTGGGCATTTTACTGTCTCGTGCTGAACGCTGTCGACCAATAGCAACAGGCTGTCATCGGTCCAATCAGCGCAGATTAGCTTCGCGCTAAGGAGGGGTTTGGGAACAAATGAATTGCTGAACGATTCATATGGGAGTCACTGGGATAATTAGGTAAAAATAAATGCATATTATAAGACCATGAAAGTGTTTTTTGACCTTGCATGCATATCAGTATGTTGTTGGAGACCCATAAAAACTAAATATGACCCTTTTTAATGTATAATAGGGGCTCTTTAAGCAAAGTCTAAGCATTTGAAGCCACATAGGTGCACAACTAACATGCTCTGCACTGGACTTTAGACCAGCTTTTAGATGGTCAATGGCGTGACCTATTTCAGTTCCTCAAAATAGCAATGCACCAAAAATGTGCCTTAACACACCTCCTTTTTACACAGGTGTCATACACGTCTTGCACCTTATTGTGCAAGGTGTATGATAGGGCACTAAGTTATAGATACAGTATTGGCTCGTTTCCACTGACTGGTACAGTATGGTACGGGTCGGTATGGGTCACCTTTATCAGGCTTGCTGTTCCACTACAAGGGTACCCTTTTGGTGGGCGTGGTGTACGACAGAGTTTCAGTCGATGTCATTCTCGCTCAAATAAATGTCTACAGGAAAGCCGTACAGGTCGTTCACAAATTATATGAGAAGCTCTTCTCACAAAACAGATGCTTTAAACATAAAAATACTTGTGTATAAATGTTTATTACTAACCTATTATATAACAGTGCAAAATAGCCTACTGTAACGTCTGCAATTATATAAAATAAATAATTAAATGCAACATACCTGAACACATACAAACCCTTACAGTCTCATATATGTTACTAATGGCAGAAAAACTACACACAGCATAAATTTAGTCCTTATTTAGGTTCAAAAACAACATGCAACATAGCCCACAGTCAGAGCAAACCTCTCATCTGTGTCTGTAATCTTCACCGGCACATATCACCTCTGTTAGCGAGTAATTCTGTCATTCTGAGTTCATAATAGTCCAAAATGCAATGAACGTGGCAGTTTGTACATGATTCAGGTTGCTGAAATGCAATTTTCTGAAAGGATCAGATGTCAAAGACAGTTCAATAATCAGCTTTGTGTCTGTACATTAAGACAACGACAAGGTTTGTTAGAGCTCGGGTCATCCATGGCTCGTTATTAAAAACATGACGGTTCCTTTTTTTTCATTCTGGCTAGCTCCACGAGATCGTGACATATCTCTTTAACCAATCAGCGTTCAGCTGCGCGTGTAGCTCCACCTTTTAGTACACTTTCTCGTGTTTGGTACCCTTTCAAAAGGGTGCCGAAAAAGTGGTATGGTACGGTTCGGTACGCCTTTTGACAGTGGAACCGGCCATAAAAGCCTACCGAACCGTACCGTACCAGTCAGTGGAAACAAGGCAATATGTATGATTTTTTCATTGAATATCTAAAACAGGGTTATATGTTTGCTAACTTACATATATATATTATGCCAAATGTTTTCAAGAGTTTAAATGTAGATAAATAAGCAATCCTAACTAGTGCACAGACCGTGTCCTGTGTCGCCATGCTACTGATCTCATACACCCCTTTGATTTTCAGATTGGTTTTATAGAAAACACCAAAGACACTTTAATATGTTGAGTGTTTTTTTATACTGCACAGAGTCCTAACATGTATTTTGCATGATCAAACAGTTTTAGCTACTTTTTCCATATGTGACCATGACTGGAAGAACTGTAAGAGGTTGACTACAGCCAAATAAAACCTCTGCTGCTTTCTTGCAATATCACACTAGAATATACACACTTAGAATACATCACTTAGAAATCCTGATGGGCAGGATAAAACAGATAAAACAGGATAATGCGACACTGATAAAATAAATGATTGCTTATGTTTTGATCCTCTATTGGTTCCATGCAATTACTTGACACAAAATCTCAGGTTAAACTTTGGAAACTTGTCGCATGAACTTACGTTTTCGGTCCGCTGCATGCATATGACTGGAAGTCAAGAAGCAAAAATTACACATTGTGCCTTTAAACACCTCTGATTGGCCATTGGATTCAGGCACTCATTTGGTCATGCCTTTGATTCACTACAATGCTCAGTGATACAAAGCTAATAATATTTTTTTAAACAGTTTGAATTATTTATTGTCATTTTTTTCCTAAAGGAAATCTGGTTAGATTTTTACAAACTTTTTAAAGGGCTTTTTATGTGTTATGTTGCTGACAGAGTAACTAGGGTCCCTTAAACCTGCAGTACCATTAAAAGATTAAATTCACCTCTCATTAATCTAAAATTCACATGGCTCCCATTACATCTTACGATGTGTAAGTCCTATTTAGAACACATGGCTACATTCCATTGGTTTTCAATAGCGGAATTCTCTGGAATAACAGTGTTGTGCTAAATCAGTATGAGAGGGAATTACCAGCTCTTTGACATCAAGAAGAACTGGCCATTTTCTTGAACCCCTTGAGATGCTAAAATGATATACTTGTATAACTTTATAAGTACGTAAATTCTATACAGAAATTAGAAATGATTTGTGATCTGTTTCCCAACATGAAGGTCATTCGTTATTTATTCTGGTTCCCACCCTTTAACCACCTTTTGACCTCATGATATCAGATGCCATCGTTCAGTCTTGTTGTTACTGGTGTCCATGTCTTTCTGAAAAAGCAAGTGGAAACATCCAAGGACATAGGCTGTGCTGTGAAACCGCTTTCTTGTATTCAAAGCTTTTGCCTCATAGGAATTTAATGCAGTGACTTTTTACAGAGAATTAAAAAAAGCCTTGTGGAATAAAACATTTGTGTCTGCGATCCATATGCACATGCTGCAACTACTGCATGCTGATCACTTGTTGTACTCACAACATTTTAAAGTCACTGATAGTCTCTTATTTAGCTTCCTATTAAAAGCCCAATAGAGACCTTGCAATTCTGTCATTTTACCACAAATACCCCATAAGCATTGTAAAATCACTGTAGCGCATGACCTAGTTAGGTTAGTAAATAAAAGACTAAACATTCTTCCATTAGCTATTAAAGTTCAAACAGCTTGCTGTAAGTATTTCAGGTTGCCAAGCAATGCTGAAATTAATAACTGAATAAAGTGAATTGATGTGTCTACATCACAGATGCGTTTGTGTGGTCCTACTATTCAGTACTTGAGGGAACCAGATGTCCTGTTATTGACATTTTTTTTCAGATTGTGAGGGCAGTTATGTTCCCCCTATGAAAAATGGCCCATAAATCGTAATACATTATGTTGTTTTGTAAAATTTAAAAATGCATAAAGGATTGTAATTAGGGGTCAGGTTAGAGTTAGAAAAGAGAATATGCACATTTTTCTGAAAATATAGGGATTGCACTTCCTGTTTTTTGACATGAAGACATGATGCCAAGGCATCCATAATCTTGGACTAGGCGGTATTCTGAGCTGATGCTGTGGTGGTCATGGAGGAGCAGAGAGCATGAGACTGATTCCTGAAAAATCACGGTGACAGACAAGTCTCCGCATTGATCCTGTGGACCAGCCTGAACACCCACCAGTGACCTACTCACACCTGCAGTTCTCCAAGATGGACGTCTAGCATTTTCCAGCCTCCGGTGCCTAGACTGCAGCTCTGCACAAGAACTTTGGCCAGAGGAGAAATGGTTGTGCCCGACAGAGCTTGGTTTCTCTCAAGGTTTTTTTCCTTTACCTTGTCAATTGGTGAAGTTTGTTCCTCACCACTGTTGCCACTGACTTGCTTGGTTGGGACTTGTGAAGCTGCACATCGATGGATTTGCTCTTCAGTGTTTGGACCTTCATCACTGAAATTTAAACCACACTAAACTAATTTAAACTGAACTTCAACTCTGAAAACTGGACTGACACTGTTTCAATTTACTAGAACTTCTATGTAAAGCTGTTTTGACACAATTTACGTTGAAAACAAAATTTAAATAAACATGAACGAAACTGTTTGGGAAACAAACATGTATTTATATTTATATAGCGCATTTATTGTGTGTGGCCATACACAAAAGCGCTTCACAATTATGAGGAAGGGTCTTTCCACCTCACCACCAGTGTGCAGCATCCACTTGGATGATGCGACGGCAGCTACAGGACAATGGCGCCAGTGCGCTTACCACACACCAGCTATTGGTGGAGTGGAGAGACAGTGATAGAGCCAATTCGGTGGATAATCGATGATTGGGAGGCCATGATTGTAAGAGCCGAGGGGGCATTTAGCCAGCACACCGGGGTTACACCCCTACTCTTTACGAGAAGTGCCATGGGATTTTTAATGACCACAGAGAGTCAGGACCTTGGTTTAACGTCTCATCTGAAAGACAGCACCCACTGACAGTGTAGTGTCTTCTTCACTTTCACTGGGGCATTAGGACTCACACAGACCGCAGGTTTAGCGCCCCCTGGTATCAAAATGATGTCTGTGACTGGAACACTGTTCTGCTCCTTCAGATTATTTTATATATTTATTTATACAAATATTTAATGTTTATAATAGCTGGTTTGTTCAGCTGTGGTGAACCCTGATAAAGCAGTAAATAAGCTGAAGGAATGTGAGTGTAATGTAAAGTGACGCTGGACAACTGAAGTGCGAATCCAAACGCAGGTTTATTGAACAGGGCCAGGAGCGTCAAGCTGTGGAGGGCCTGGAGCGTGGAGCTGCGGAGGGCCTGGAGCATGGAGTTGCAGGGGCTGAAGCGTGGAGCTACGGAGGGCCTGGAGTGTGGAGCTGCGGAGGGTCTGGAGCGTGGAGCTGTGGAGGGCCTGGAGTGTGGAGCTGCGGAGGGTCTGGAACGTGGAGCTGCGGAGGGTCTGGAGCATGGAGCTGCGAAGGGTCTAGAGCGTGGAGCTGCGGAGGGTCTGGAGCGTAGAGCTGAAGTAGGTCAGGAGGCTTTGGTTCAGGAGGCACTGGCAATTCATCTAACCCCAGTTGGTCAGGAGGCTTTGGTTCAGGGAGCACAAGCAGTTCATATAACCCCAGTGGGTCAGAAGACTTTGGTTCAAAGAGCACTGGCAGTTCATATAACCCCAGTGGGTCAGGAGGCTTTGGTTCAAGGAGCACTGGCAGTTCATATAACCCCAGTGGGTCAGGAGACTTTGGTTCAGGATGCACTACTCCGGCAGCTCTGGGAATTCACACGGCTCTGTAAAGTCACACAGCTCTGGCAGCCATTCGTAGAACTCAGGTGGCAGCTCTGGCCTTTCATGGGACTTAGGTGGCGGCTTTCAAGGAGTTCAGAGGTATTTGGCGCCCACCATTCGGGGAATACAAAAGGTTCTGGCGGCGTCAATGGCTATCTGTGGCTCTGGTGGCGGCGACTCTGCCAGCATCAACTCTGGCAGTGGCGGCCGTGTCGACTCTGGCAGCTCTGGAGGGTCTGGCAGCTCTGAAGAGTGTTGCAGCTCTGGAGGGTGTGGCAGCTCTGGAGGGTGTGGCAGCTCTGAAGAGTGTGGCAGCTCTGGAGGGTGTGGCAGCTCTGGAGGTGGCCGTGGTAGCTCTGGCAGTATTAGCTCCGATGGTGCCAGCAGCTCTGGCAACTCAGGTGGTGGTGGCCATTCTGGTGGCTCAGGTGATGGCATTTCAGCAACAAGAATGATGACAGAAAATATGGCAGGAACAGACTCGGAAAAGGAAGCCATCTTGTGAGCTAGTGGAAGACGGGCGGTAACCTTCATGTGAGCTGTTGAACTAGCTGTGGCCGTTTTGTGAGCTGGTAGACTGGAGGTGGCCATTTTATGGACAGAAGCACTGATGGCGGCCATCTCATCACCGGAACAGGTGTGTGTATTAGGCATGGGCCGGTATAAGTTTCTGATGGTATGATGACCTTGGATAAAAATATCACGGTTTCACTGTATCACGGTATTGTGATTACTGCTCTAAAAGATATTATTTTTAAATGTCTGGGTAAATTACTAAAAGAAACATTTATAATATTTTGGAGCAGTAAACATATCAGGCTAAATAATGAAACTGAATCATTGACGTCTGCTGTCTTCATTAGTTTCAAAAACACTGATTTATTTACAATTTAAAATGGCATCTTTGGATATCTTTTCTGCTGGAGATGCTGTTGTTAAAAAAATGTAAATAAAAAAATCTTACACATCCCCTAGGAACGGTATTAGAGAAAATTTTGGCAGTATGAAAACCTTGACTTTTCCCAACCGCAGTATACCTTGAAAACGGTTATCGTCCCATGCCTATAGTGTATGCGAAGTGCATGTATGGAGTTGTAGTCCATAATGTGGGGGATTTGTAGTTTGTTAGTGAAATGTGTTTACCAGCGATCTGCAGCCGATCGATCGCTGGTGATGGTAACAGAGAGTATCCAAGAGTCCATAATATTGCTGCAGAAAGCTATTTAAGATATTTAAGTGGAGTTTTTAATTTTATTTAATTTTTTTTTACATATTTTACAAAAACAAAATTTGCATCCAAAATTTGCACAAAGCATCAGTAGGTGCTAAATAAAAAGGTTTATGCAGTTTGCACAGCATAACAATTGTACCTATAGAAAGCCTTCACAAAACATGGAAACCTAATGTGTGTGTATTAATTTTGTCTGTTTTCTTCGACTGAAAAAAGTGGCTTATCTTCTCAGATTTTAACTGAACTTAAATTTATAACTGCCTCCTTGGTTATGTAGCTTTACCATCACCAGGTGGTTTGCCACACTTAGACTGTTCTACATGTTCAGGTCAATTGGCTTGAATGGAAGAAGACCTGTCTAGAAAAAATTCTTCTTTTGGACTGTCATTAAAATATTCCTTTGGTATTTGACCTTTGTTGACCTGAGGGCTTTGTTCGGCAAGTCAACTTCTCTTGTCAAGGTTAGCACTGGTCTTTTGTCTGTTTAGAAAACACCTCCCACTGTTTGGCAAATGAACCTCTGATACTCTAGAAGCACTAACCTGAAATTTAAGACCTCAAAGACTGAAAGTTTGGATATGTAATGCAGGTTACCAGTGGATATCCATAGGATGCATCTATTACATCAAAGGTAATTTGTTGTTATTTTTATGCACAATGTTATTTATCTTCCTAAGTGTGTGCTTACACTTGTGCTTTATTTCAGATTACATATCAAAATACAAGAAAATGTATTACTAATATGCTAATATTTGTTGGTTTTAAAGGAGTTTGCTAACTTTTCTTCATAATCAAATTAATTGAAACTTTTGATCAGTTTTTTTTAATTAGCATTAGGTTACTTTACCATTTGGATACCTTAATTGCTAGGTGCAACAATGTGAGCAGTGCTATCAGCTTTTTTCTTAGGAAAATAAGAGACTGGGATGATGTTGTAAGTGATACCATATGATATGGCATTGTGGTTGGTACCCACAGAGAGCGAAAACTGAATTGGCCCTGTCATATAGCATCAGCCCTGATAGCAGCTTGAGATTTGATATGCTTCTTTTGAAGGGCATATCTGCAGAGACTGTTTCTCTAGAATTGGTTTGAGATATTGGTTCACAGTCATGTTATAGCTTTAGCAGATTAACCATTAAAACGTTTTTGCCAGCATTTGAAAATCCTATTGGTAACACTTTATGTGAAGGGGTGTTCATAAGCATGCTTTTGACAACTGATACTTGTCTTTTACTCAGTTTTGACATTTTAAATGCAAATATGAGATTGTTTGTTATGACAACCTGACATAAACAAATACATCACAACCAGCCTTCATCTGTGTCATGACAATCTGACATTACCAAGACAACATAACTTGTTATAAATCTGTCATACACATGATTGATATGAGGCATTATAATTGTGTCATGAGTATTTTTCTGATCACATTTTTCAGTGGAACAAACTGTATTTGTTATTATAAATGTCATTACTCTGTTAAATAATTTTAACAGCGTAATTTATTTTTAAATGAAAATTTTATCTATATATAATAGTAATGACGGTGTGATAAAATTCATGACATTTACAGTGGTTTCATGACAATCATGTTTATGACAGATTTATGACAATTATGTTGTCTTAGTAATGTTGCGTTGTCATGACAAAGACAAAAAACAGGTTGTGATGTATTGGTTTATGTCAAGTTGTCACAACAAACAATGTCATCTTTGCATTTAAAATGTCATAAATAAATGACACTTAAATGGGAATTGAGATAAGCATGCATAAAACTGTTTCTATGATTTTCAATGACAAGAATAGGATATACATTAGGAAAGCAACTATTGGATTTGTTAATTATAGTGAATTGAAATGTTCTAATGTCAAAGTAAAGTACATATTTATCTAATAAACCATCTTAAAAAAGGCACCATGTGTAGTAAAAACAGCTGCACATAGGTTAGCAGCCATTATGTTAAAAAAACCTGACCCCAGAATGTCCTGTTTTACTAATTCTAATCAATTATTCCACAGAAACCATTTAATAATGAGCCCATGGGAGGGATTTTTGACGTGGAGTTTAGTCCATGTCTGTAAGTCTTTTGTGCCTGTGTACTTATAACTTTGATAAACTTCAATAAATTATACATTTTCACAATCGTTTCCTTTCTGGAGAACACATCAAAGTCTGGCAAATCAAAGCAAACGTCTAAAGATACATTTAGTTTGAAGGCAAAATTACATGAGATATTAAGTCTTGTTTTCTAAGAAACCTAACAAAATTAAGTGAGTTTAATCTTAAAACAAAAAAAATGTCTGTCAGTGGAGTATTAAAAAACTTTTCCTCTTTAATTAAGTTGATTTTTCTAATCACACTGATAGATAAATGTTTTTTTTTAATCATACACGTTTCATTTTTAATTAATTTTACAGAAATCAAGATTTTACATCTCGTAAAATTTTGTTTCCTAAGTAAAAAAACTGTAGCTATTATATTGTTGTGATTCAGAAGGTGTATTGTCACATTGAATGTGCAAATATGTGACTCTGAAGCACAAAATCTTATTTTGCACATTTGTGGCATTAGCCAAAAACACATTTCATGGGGTTGTGATTTCTCTTTGATGCCAATATATGTATTAGATTATTAAGTAAAGATTAATTTTTATGAAGACTTAAATTTAAAGAAAAAAAATGTGTTTAAAGCCATGTACCTTTTCTATATTAATGTTTGCTGTTTGCTCAAAAGAGCTGAAAACTCAATTCTTGAAAACTTATTTGTTTTATGTCCAATCTACTAAAATTTGTGAAAACTAATTTAGCTTAATTCCTTTATGTTATCCCAACACAAATCCATTGTGTGGAACCCATAATTTTTTACAGTGAAGGTACAACAGCTAGTCACTGGGCTATACCCTTGAAAGGACAACATTGTCAACCCCTAAAAGGTTTGGTACTGCCTTTTATAGATAAATAAGACCTACTAGGGTTGAGCCGATAGACGATGCCATCGCCGATGGCTGGTAAACTTCACAATGCTGAGCCAGCATCAAGATTCATCGCCTCGCCCCACATTTATATTGATGTAAAACTTATTATTTGCATGTTACCTTAATAGCAATAACGGTCTTTTCATGAGCTGTGTTAAATTTTATATATAGCTGCCGCTTGCACGGCTGACAACATCGTGAGGATTAAATTTTATCCACTCCTGGAAGAGGGTAAATGGGGGATTAACATTCAGTACATGATCACTAATAAGATGTGCCATTATTAGTAACTTAGGTGGTTTCTAAAACAAAATCAGTCAGTGTTATTTTCATTCTCTCATCTTCAGTGCTTCACGTTAGTTCCTGTCATCTGAAGGCAGAAGGCATTGACTGAGTGATTGACAGCTGATATTAACCAATCCATTCGCGTTAAGTTCTAGAGCAGTGGGCCAATAAAAAGAGCACAAAGGTGGGGCAAGCATTGCAGGCTTTTTTTACTTCAGCAAGTACACACAACTGTTTTAATCTGTACCTGAGCGCTGTGTTTGGAGTCTTTAGGTGCAAAGATTTATGCATTCTGCATAAATGTCTCCTAAATCCGCGCACGCGGTGAGGATTTTGCAGTGAAAACAGGTCGCACGGCAACAATTTATGCACTTGCACAAATGCTTTCAAATATATTTTTAGGTCGCATAAAATTTCGGGCTCATATGCGTCCAAAACGGTCGAGCCCTAGCATCTTTACTTGTTATTTGTTCCCTCATAATAATAGTAAAATAAGAAAGATATAATCAATTCACAATACAAATTTCAGTGAACTTCAATTATCGTCTCCCCCACCAGCTGTGTTCATGCCAGATGTTCATGTATTCATGCCAGATTCCTACTGAAAAAAGTGATTGACAGGTGGTAATTTGTGTGTAACTTTATTTATGGTTTGGTTATGGGTAAAGCAAAGACCATATGGGTCAGGTAGTGAAAATGGTAGGCTACAATTTATTAATTCGTTATGGATTAATTGATATTTAACAACAACCGCCTACGATGACGAAGCCATCATCCATCGCGATGTTTCACATTAGACATCTAACGATGCCAAATTTGTCAACATTGCCCAAAGCTAATACCTACAGCTCTAAATGATAAGCTGTTGATCTTCTGCACGTTTATTTCTGAGTGTACAGTAAAAGTTATTTCCATGTAAAGTCTGAGAGTAGAGTTTTCCTAACCATAATGTACTTTTTAAAAAAATTGCATTCCTTATTTGTTAGTGGCTTTGGATAAAAGTGTCTGCTAAATGTAAAAAGTAACGGTGATTGGTAGAACCAATCAACACATCTATTCTAACATTTGGGGGAGACAATATGTATACCAAAAATCTTTAATACAATCTGAATGCAGCCTTTATGATACAAGCTGAGATGCATATCTCAGAGATGCAATGTCACACACAATGCACTTAATTGAGCTAGTGACATCACTGTGAGGGGTAGGGTTAGGGGTGGGGCTAGGTAAGCCCATTAAAAAGCATTGCATGCAGCTCAAATTGCATCTGCACCAGTTCTGCATCCAGACCTCTCTCAAGATCTTCGTAATTGCCAGAGCAGTTGTGTCCATTGTAGATATTACTATCCATCAAGGAAGTAACATAATTATTTTATGTGATTTAAAAGAAATAGATTTCAACTATTTCTTTGTTTTTATTATCATTGCTTTGTTTTTTATGCATGTATCCTTGTATGTTTTTTTTACCTATATAATTTTTATATGCATATAAAACAATTGAGACGCTACATTTATAGGTGCTACATAAAACATGGTTATGGTTATGGGAATGGGTGGTATGACCCAAATTTTATCTCACATTATGAGACATATTATCTTTCATAGTTTTTTATAAAGGTAATTATTTTAGAAAATTTACAAAATGGCTTATTATAATAAATAAGTTTAAATATTTTAGAAAAGGTGACCTGATCTTATTTGATTATTTTGTATTTATTTGCTTTATAAATATAAACAAAATATGACTTTAGATGAACAACAAATTCCACTGTGCACTCTCAGAAAAAGGTACATGGTGGTACAAATAATATTCCTTAAGGAACAGTTTTGTACCTTTGTAAAAGTTGTACCTTATATGGTACAGAAAAGACCTCTTATGATACTGTTCTGTATGGTACAATTGAAATGAAGGTACACAATTGTTCTCATAAATGGGTACATAAGTGTTGGACAACTCCTTTATTACAATATCTATGAAAATAAATATGACTGGAAAGGCAAAGTGATTTTACGAATAATTTCCATATTAAAACATGAATCTTCATTTAAAAGCATATGTTTAAAGAAACTCATAAACATTAATCAAGTTCTATAAAACAAAACAACTGGTAAAACAAAACTATAGGTATTGTAAACAACATTTAAGGCATTTTAATAAACATTTGGTAAGCATTTTCTGATAAATACATTTTCATTATTGATATCTGCACCTTTTGGCGTTTGCTTTTACTACGCACGTGAAAATTGGAGAAAAAAAGTATTATATTGTGAATGGGAGAATGTATTTCTGTAACATTTTTGTGAAAAGTGTTGTGAAATGTTTAGCAAAAATATATCTTTTGATTTATGTTAAAGTGTTTTTTTTATTCTTTATTGTAAATGGAAGATATACATTTACATAAAAATAAACTTAAAAACATCATATAAAAACGAATTTGATGTTTTATATTTACTGAAAATAAATTGACACATTTTGGATATAGCAAAATGCCTTTCAATAGTTCTTGAAGGAACACATTTATCACTGCAGTGGGGATACCTTCATGAATCAGATTTGAACCTTTGATAAAGGAACAATAGTGTATCTGCAGATTTTAAAAACCAAAGGTACATTTTGGTTTCCCATGGTACAAATCATGTCCTTAAAGGTACAAACTGCAATGGTACAAATTAGTTTTTTTGTCTTAAGGTACAATTCTGTTCCATAAAAAGTTGCTGCCCCAGTGATAAGGGTTTGTACCTTTTTTGGTACAACTTTGTACCATTTTTGTGTATGTCACAATTTTATGTGAACAGACCTTATTATTATAAACATTTTTCAAGTAACATCTTCTCACAGATATAAAGTATATCTCAAGTAACTGAAAAAAATATAAATAAAATGTAAATATGTAAACACTTAGGAAATATCTAACTGTTGTTAGGAAAATGTCTAACTGTATAACTAATTTTTTTTCAAAGTACAAAATATAAACAATTACAATTCTTGTATATTTATTGAAACTAAGTGATCACTTCTTGTTGTAAATAAACAGCAATTGGCAACACAGGCAGTCTTTCTCTGCTGCATGTGAGTTGGCCAAGGCCACTTATTTACATTTCGTGGTATATTCGGGATAAAAAATATATTTTTACGGTACACATTTCATTCCGCTGTAAAGACCCACTCATTCCTAATGTGGTTTTCAATCATATTTTTAAGGGGACAACCCCTTTTTTACATTTGGGTACAACCTATTTCGTATTTTTCATTTAAAGTTTGTGAAAATGAAACCTCAATGAAATGTTGTTCTCTAATACAGAATAGCTCTAGTTACCAATAAAAAGTCATGGTCGAGAGCTGAGGACACTAAAGGGTTTTGGCTATTAAAGAAACAAATGAATCCATTTATATGTTCTGGCTATTTTATTTACATATGCAATTTGTCAATATAGGAAAGCCATGCCTTAAGGGATAATTCACCCCAAAATTTAATTAATTCATGAATTCATTCATCTTCGAAACACAAACTAAGATATTTTTTTATGTAATCTGAATACTCTGACCCTTCATAAACAGCAAAGGTCAAGAAACTTTCAACGCCAGGTACAAAGAACATCATCAAAACAGTTAATGTGTCATCAGTGGTAAACTGTAATTTGATGAAGCTATGAGAATACATTTACTAAAAAAAAAACTAAAATAATGTCTTTAATTAACAATTTCTTCTTTTCAGTGTCAGTTCAGGACAAGCATTCACAGAAGCACCACGGAGATCACGCCGATGACGTATAATCTAGATATGCCCATGGCTTGATTACAAGAAGAAAAAGCACATTCTACATATACGGTACACTGTCTTCGTGAACATTTCTGAAGTGTTCCACAGAGAGGATGGCATGTGTTTTTTTGCACAGCTTTACTTATACAAACCTCAGCAGTGCAACACGTAATGCTCTTGTGAACATGCAACCTGAACTGATGCCAAATTTTATAATTATTCAAATTTCAAGTTTTTATTTCAATTTTAGTGGACAAAAAAGTTCACACTGGTGACCCATCCAAATGACAAACTATACACTATGCAATACACTCAAACATGTAGTGTATGAGTTTAGTATCGTCCCAAATGGAGCACTAATGCTTTTTTTACTAAATAGAAATTCAAACTGTTCAGCGCATTTAACGCTTGCCAAAAGTAATCAATTAACTATCTCAACATTTGTGCTCGACAACTCCTCCCCTTCCGCTACGCAAGCAAAGCTGCGACTGTCTAGTGCATGAAGTGTTCAACAATTCTGTTTATTACACTGTAAAACCCAACAGTCAACTTTAACAAATGAAATGAGTGTAAATTTTACTCATTTGAAAAGAGTTTTGAACTCAGTGTTGAAGGTATTGACTTAATTAAATACCTCATTACTTCAACTTAAATGGAGTTCACAGTACTCATATAGATAAGTTTTTTAGCTCAAATGGTTTATTGCAATCTGTTTCCTCAAACAGTTTGAGTTGCCTTAACTTATTGGGTTTTACAGTACTCTGTTGGTTTGAGTTCTCTTCATTTATTGGGTTTACTGTGCTCAAATTGCTTCTTTTATTCAAATGGATTAAGTTTACAGTACTTATTTGGATTCGTTTTTGAACTTACAGTAAATGGTTTGTTGCAATCAGTTTCCTCAAATGGTTTGTTACCTTAACTTTTTGAGTTTTACATTGTAGATTATCCGGTAATCATCTGGGTATTAAAAGTGAACATGATGTTTTTAGAATTTTCAGTCTGAATGCACACTATTTATACTAGAAAATGACAGAGAATAGTACATAAGAATGTGATTTGGGATGTACAAATACAGACTGTTTTGACAATGCTCTTTTAGGGGCTACTTGGCTTTGGGTGAGATATATTTGATGAAATCTGAGAGTTCTGACCATTCATAAACAGCAAGGGTCATAAAACATTTAAATGCCAGAAAGGTACCAAGAACATCATCAAATCAATAAATGTATCTGTCAAAGATGAGAATATTATCTATGAGAATACTTTTTACTATAAAAATGCCCCAAATTGGCATAGAATAGTGCATACAGTGCACCCGGAAAGTATTCATAGCGCTTCACCTCACTACATTGCCAATTTTACATTGTCTTGTTTTTTGTGAGTATGTCGTTGTATTTGCACTATCTGTATTTTGCACTGTCTGGAGCCAGCACCTAAGCTTTTCACTCATCATAGCACACGTGCTGCTGATGATGTGACAATAAAAGTGATTTGATTTGATTTGACTTTTTCCACATTTTTTGTAACAGCCTTTTTCAAAAATGGATTAAATTAATTTATTTCCTGAAAATTCTACACACAATATCCCATAATGAAAATGTGATTTTTTTTTAATTGTTGCAAATTTATTGTAAATAAAAAAACAAAAAAATCACATGTACATAAGTATTTACAGCCTTTGCCATGCAGCTCTAAATTGAGCTCAGGTACATTCTGTTTCCACCGATCATTCTTGAGATGTTTCAGCAGGTTAATTGGAGTTCACCTGTGGTATATTCAGTTGATTGGACATGATTTGAAAAGGCATACACCTGTCTATATAAGGTCCCAGGGTTGACAGTGCATGTCAAAGCACAAACCAAGCATGAAGACAAAGAGTTTGTCTGTAGACCTTAGAGACAGGATTGTCTGGAGGCATAGGGCACAAAAG
The DNA here is from genome assembly GCA_903798205.1 of Danio tinwini. Classification (NCBI taxonomy): domain Eukaryota; kingdom Metazoa; phylum Chordata; class Actinopteri; order Cypriniformes; family Danionidae; genus Danio; species Danio tinwini. The sequence continues at coordinate 1,449,510 of CAIGQZ010001256.1, read as the reverse complement.
CACACTGCCAAAATATCAATGGAGTGGCTTCACAACAACTCAATGAATGTCATTGAGTGGCCCAGCTAGAGCCCAGACCTAAATCCTATTGAACATCTCTGGAGAGATCTGAAAATGTCTGTACAACGTCACTTCCCATCCATCCTGATAGAGCTTGAGAGGTACTGCAAAGAGGAATGGGCAAACTTTCCAAAGACAGGTGTGCCAAGCTTGTGGCATCATATTCAAAAAGACTTATGGCTGTAATTGCTGCTACAGGTGCATCAACAAAATATTGAGCAAAGGCTGTCAATACTTAGGTACATGTGATTTTTTTCAGGTTTTTCATTTTTAATAAATTTGCAACAATTTCAAAAACAAAATTTTCACATTGTCATTATGGGGTATTATGTGTAGAATTTTGAGAAAATAAATGAATTTAATCAATTTTGGAATAAGGCTGTAACATAAAAAATTTTGGAAAAAGTAAAGCTTACGGATGCACTGTACGTATATGAGTTGGGATGCACCTACAGTATATGGACTCTTTGACAATGTTCTTCTACTTTTTTGGCTTTACAGGGTTCAATGCTAAGGTTTTTTTTCTACTGGCTCAATTAGGCCAGTGGTTCGGATTTTTATTTGCCCTACCAAAATTTTCCCTGGCCCCACCAAAAAAAAGAAGAAGTTGATAGCTATTTTTTGCCACATATTTTAATATTTTAAATAATGTCAAAAGCCATACATAGCATCAGCATAATCTTTTATTTAAATACAACTGACATTTAAAAAAAAATTTAATTGATATGTAACTAAATTTGAAAAAAAAAACATATATTATATATAATAAGTGAAAATGTAATTTATTAATTTATTAATGTATTTAAATTTGACATTCACTGACATTGTCATAAAATTTTTATCAGAGAGGTAAGATTTTCACATAGCCTAATTTCAGTTGTCAGTTGTACATCTATTTATTAAATTAATCTATTAAAAAAAGTTGGCTAGAATTATGCATTATAGGCTTAAATTGTAGAGAGAAATAACAGATGAACTGAGACTGCAGTCTGATCATGAAGCAGATCAATCTTAATCTTTATTTTGAGGTGTCAGTGCAGAAAGTAACAAAACAATAGGCCTAATGCAAAATATTATAAAATTAAAAAAGGAAAAATTATCAGATAGTAATTTCTGTCAATGAATAAACAGCACTCCAGCCCTACTCATATTTCTCTCTTCATATAACTATATGGCTATTATTACACAACTATAATACATTGTGATATTGCCTGATTCCTTAGTTTGTAGGATTGTTTTGCTTTCTCACTACAATCGATCTGCTGCAGAGTTTGTTTCAATCGAGCCACCTCATTCAGGTGATCTTGGACCAGTTGTTTCAGAGCGGATCTGAGCGCAATTGTGGGATTCACATATGCCAAACAAACTGCACTAACTGGGCAAACTAGACCAGTTACAGCCAAATTAAACATTAGTGACAAGGCAGCAATGGCCAGATTGGGCCAGTAACGATCCTGTCTACTGTCCCGAATGTCTCATATGCTGGCCGTGGGCCATCGGGCAGTCCTTATTGTCGAGCCCTGCATTTAAAGTTTTATGACTGTCATGGCTGTCTATGGAGGGTCAGAGAGCACCTAGATTTCATATCATTAATAAAACTCAATTCATTAGTTTCATACAGTATACTAAACCAAAACGTAGCATGCGTGAAAAAAAAGTGTTATAGTACAGCCAAGGTAAGTGTAGCCAGTATAGCTGCATGTATTTTCCGTACTTTAATGGCTGCAGTGTTTCACACATGCGTTTAATGAAAATGTTAAGTCTGTTTCAATGGTGGTTATGATTCATTTTGTCATTAGATCTGTGAGTTTGGCTTTGGACAAGACTCTACTGCTGCTCAGACAACCACATGCAGTCCTCCCAGTTGGCCATCTGCTTAGTGTTTCAGTGTCTTTGAAACTTGACGGGAATTAGAATACTGCTAATGTAACACTTTTCCATCCAAGGACTAGTCACTCCACCGCATGGCAGCAATTTTGATGGCATAGTCCAAGCCTTACCACACAGTGTGACAGCATCCTCTCTCAAAGCACATAACACTTCTGCTTTGACAAAAGAGTTCTGTTCTGGGAATGGTTTTGAAATTTGTGCCATTTTCCTGCACATTTAAACGTATGCCTAGTATAAATCGCGTCTCCAGCCAAATATTATCCTCTCTTTCTGGAATTGATGTTATTTCACGCAGATTTTTTTTGTTGAGTCACATTGCACTGATTGCCATCACTGACCATGCCGATGGCTGCCAACAGTACTTAAAATTAGACTGACAGATTTGTGTTAGCCATTCCCAGAGGAGAAGGGACACTGACAATAATGCTCAAAAAAAGGTTTGTAGATTGAGGTGCTGTCAAGTCCAATGGGATCAACTTCTTTCTTTTTTTCTCCTTCTGGTTCGGGAAATGTAGAAATCAATCCAGTATTGTTTTTTTTTGCATGCTGCCTTTGTATAGTGAAGTAAAAAAAAAAAAAGAAATAAACTTGATTGTGGGTCCGCCTCAGTCCACCTATCAAGTGTCATAGTGATATTTGATCCCAAAAGAAAGAAGTCAGGAAGCCAGGTGCCTATTTTTTCTTTTTTCTTTTTTTAACAAGACATTAAACACATTTATCCTCTTTTTCATTTACCATAAAATGAAAATCTTTCTCATCCCACATTATAGTTATATCATATCTGTCAACATTGGGATGTGAAAATAAGGGATAACGTCCCCACCTCCCCCCAATTTACTAAATATGTTCACACTGTTCATTGTAAACAGTTAAAATGGTCAGTAATTTGTTTATTATTATTATTATTTTTATAACTATTTACAAAGGATACATTAAATAGGATACATTAGAAAAAGCTGCAAATAAATTAGGAAACAGTTTAGCCTATTCAAAGTAACAGCTATTATAAGGAAATTAAATCAAGTTATTAAATCTTATTAACCTTTTCTTCACTGTATAATTTAAACATTCTGATTAAAAAACAGCGAATGAATTTCTCATTTAAATTTTTTGTTTATGCTCATTTAAGACAAAATTTGTTGTGTTTACCAAGATCAGCGTGTAAGGGGGTAACGACGCCTGTAATGTAAAGGATTTAAAAAAAAATTTCTGTGTTTTCATTCCTAGATAAAATGAAAGCGCAGAACAGATTCGCATTTAAGAGCAAGGGGCATCCCTTGGTGGTTGGTGGGTTGCGTATAGGGAGGATTAGCTCTTTATGGTTTATTGCCACCCTTCATAGAAAGATAAAAAGACAGGAAAAAAACGGAAAAATACCTTTACGGATGACAGGTATGAGTTATATACAGTACTATTAGAAATTTTGTTATTTAGTATGTACATTTAAATATTATGGTTAATATAGTATTTTGAGTTATATTTAATTATGATGACTACAATACTATATTAATATAATTAAAAACATTTTTTTATGAAAATCTAGAAAGGGAGTCTTAATGTCTTATAATATCCTAAACCTTCATCTTAATTTTTAATCCTGCTAGTTTAATTTTCATACAGTTAAAGACAAAAGGGTTAGCCCTCCTCTGTGAAAGTTTAACCCAAGTGTTGTTTAACAGAGCAAGAACATTTTTCACAGTATTTTCTATTATTTTTCCTTTGGAGAAAGTCTTTTTTCTTTGGCTTGAATAGAACATTAACAAAAACCTGCTATGTTCAATATTATTAGCTCACTTGATTATTTTTCCCTGACTGGGTACAGAACAAAATGCTGTTGAACAATAACTTGCCTAGTTAAACTAATTAAACTAGTTAAACCTTTAAATTTTAGTTACTAGTATCTTGCAAAATAACTAGTACAATATAATGCACGTTTATTATTAAAACTACTAGCTTTGAAAATAGGTTAAAAACCTTGACTTCAATAAACAGCACTTGGGGAATATTTGAAAAAGAATTCAAATTTCACAGGCTATTAATGCTAATAATGGGCTATTAATGTTTGTTAATGTAATAATGTCTTGCACTCTATACATTTCATCATATTTAGTAGAATGTATTATGAAATTTAACATAATAGTGTATTTGTTTCTTATTTCAAAAGGGATCTGATAATATGCATCTCATCACAAGATTTCAGTCTATGCCAAACAAAGAGCCTTTATGCCTTTATTCATGTGACATTTTGTTTACAGTTCAAACTGTCTCCACCTCAAGCATTCTTCCCGTGTAAACCACATTTATTGCCGCCTTTCCTTCTAGAGCCATGATAAACTTTTGAGAAGATTTTCATTGTGCACTGGCGCTGCTTTAGTGTTCATATCTCATAACAGGAAAGTCAGCACTTTTATCTGATACAGATGAATGTATTCATAATTTGTTCTTCACTAAAAACCGACATAGCTCTGATATTAAAGGACATTTCAAGCTAGGCTACGCGTTGTTAAATGATTTTTCTAGGAAATAGCTGCCATTCCAATACCAGACACGCATTAATAATCCAACTCAAGTTCTTTGACCGCCACAATTGCTCTTTTTGTCTGAAATGCACTAGCATTCCCACTCCAACAACCATGGCTAAAACATAAGGCGTTTTGAAATCATTTCACATGCATGAATTTGGAGTGACCGTGGGCCTTGTTTCTGTCTGAACGGTCACTCTAGATGACATGCTGTGCATAATGTGAATGTAACTCTTCCGAGAAGATCTGGGGCAGATTTAATAGCCGTTGGCCTACGGCCGGTAATCATGGGCTAGGTCTGTTTGGACAAGGCTCCTAAGAGACAGCTACAGCTCACAAGACAGGAAGCAGCTTGCATGGATCCCAAGCGGTCAAGGTTGTGAGGAGATGGGATGGGGTTTGGGATAGAGAGGGGATTTCCTCAGACGGCCTACAGTGTCTTTTTTTAAAAATACCCACAATTATTCTCTAGACACAGAAGTATGCATGTTCCTCGTCTTGTTATTTCAAGTGCTTTGATATCTGTTGGCTTGTTTGTTAGCCCAGATGCAAAGTTTATATTGCATTTAAATGTGCATTTATATAGTGAGGCAAAAAATGCATTACTTGTGCACTAAAATACCTTAAGGACAAGATAATTGGATTAAACAAGCTCTGTATCTTTAAAGTCTTTTATTTAGACCAGAGATGCCCAAACTAGGGCCCGCGGGCCAAAGTTGGCCCTTTGTATCCTCTGATTTGACCCGCCAGAGCGAAAATGATTGAGAAGCATTAATTGGACAAAGCCTTTAACAGAGATTCTCATTTCTATTTTAATGTAACCTTCTGTTTGTTTTTATTATTGAGCTACAAAAAAGCTAACTGAAATTAAATGTTTCAAATAAATTTTGTAAATGAATCAGATAAAAAAAATGTACATACTGTCACTTATTGAATAGGGGGCAAAGCAGAAGACATCAGCATGCAAATCAAGGCAAAGGCAAATTTTATAAATTGAATTTTGTTTATGGTTTTATTGTAATAAGTTCGGGGCAGCACAGTGGTGCAGTGGGTAGCGATGTTGCCTCACAGCAAGAAGGGTGCTGGTTCATGCCTCTGTTGGGTCAGTTGGCATTTCTGTGTGGAGTCTGCATGTTCTTCCTGTGTTCGCGTGGGTTTCCTCCGGGTGCTCCGGTTTCCCCCACAAGTCCAAATGCATGTGCTATAGGTGAATTGGGTAAGCTAAATTGTCTGTAGTGTATGTGTGTGAATGTAAGAGTGTATGTTTTCCAGTGATGAGTTGCGGCTGGAAGGGCATCTACTGCGTAAAACATATGCTGGATAAGTTGGCAGTTCATTCCGCTGTGGCGACCCCAGATTAATAAAGGGACTAAGCCAAAAAGAAAATGAATGAATGTAATAAGTTTGTTAAAATAAAATACATTTTCAAAAAATTCAATACATTACTAAATATTGTTAAAGTTTTTTTTATATTTTGAAATAAATTAGGAAATAACCCATGGCAACTTTAATATAATACAGTTTGCTATATGTACTTTCAGCCTACAGCTCTCAATCAAGCTTGGATTTGGCACTTCATAAGAAAATGTTTGGGAACCCCTGATTTAGACCTTTTCAGGGCATATATTCTGCATATTTATTCATTTTATTGAATTAAGCTTTTATGAAATTATCTGTTCATTTTTTTACGTTTATACTCAAACATCAAAGCACAATGATGTTTGGACATGCACAGGTAACATTTCACTCTTTTGAGTATAATGTGGGGCTAAATATTATGAAACTTGATTGTGATTTTGTTAGATATATTGATTTATTATTATTTTTTATACCCACCTCTCTTTCTCTCTCTCTCTTTTGCATAAGCACATATCATAGGCTGCATAGTTATCAAAATCATAATTATGTTGTTTGTGTGTTATGCATGATTAATTTTCGTAAAAGGTTTTTATGAAACAGGCTTAGTGACAAATTACTTGCATAATAAACAACAATGAAAATTATAGTTCGTTTCATTATAATTATTGGTCAAAAAACAATTGTGTCTTTGGCACTTGCGTCGCGTTTCCCGTCATTAGCGTTGCTTAATTAGTAGGCTATATCAAGTTAAAAATAGTTCAACTGGAAAACCACCCTTACGCCCAGCTGTTTAAAACGCGTGCTAAACGCCCAAGCAGGAAGAATCAACATCGCGTTTGAAAGCCGTTGCGTTGCGTCTTGCCATTGTGTTTCTGCATCTCGCGTCACTGGCGTTGCGTCTTAAACCGCGTGATAAGTTAAAATAGCTTTTTTTAGAACCGCGTTAACGGTTCTAATCCGTCGCGAGTTTTATTTAACGCTCTCTCATGATTTAAGACGAAGCGCGTTTGCAGTGCGGTCAGTTTTATTGATTCCAGCGGCAGCGTTGTAGTTTGGTTGGTTGCGTCGCGTCCAGAGGCGTGGGGAGGGTTTGGCTGGCCAATGCGCCAATAGACGCCAATGTCTTGAAAAGCCGCTTCTGTGTGCATGATAGTATGAAGACGCCGAGACTCTTAAACGCCTAGACATTTCACACAACCGAGGTTGCGAAAATATTTCTTATATTTGATAATAAATGGACGCACCAGGAGCGGGAGCATTCCCGATCCACTTGTCATCAAGAGAGAGCAATTATTGGAAATAATGGGGAATACAACACCCAAACCACTAATAGGTAGGAGATGGCTTGGTTGCCTACTGGTTAATTTTGACTTGTAACAGCATTTTGTGTGATTTACTGTGGATAAATATGCTAAATGTCTCGATTTCTGGTGCAAATATCACGCTTCTGAACTATATTGGGATGACAGCGCGCGGTGCGTAGGAGTGAGACGATGACGGTGATGAACAAGTTATTCGGAGATCCTGCAAATGTGTCATTGCTCAAAGATATCTAGTTCATTAAGCACTACTCAAACCTTATTGTTGTACTGTTGTGATGTTTTTTAAAACGAAGAAAAATCGGAAAACTAGTATTTGGGAAGGAAAACAGACCACAGTTTTTCAAAGTAAATTATCATAAATAATCTCCTTATTCAGGTTTTGATAGTACTTATTTGACAGCATGCATCAACAAAGATTATATCTTTAATATTATGGGTGACTTATTTGATGCTGATGACAAACTGTGCTATTGTAAAGATGACATTTCTCCATCATGGGAAAAGCTCTGTGTTTTCCCTCTGCTGAATTCTGCATTTCTTTTACACACTCCAGCATCAACCAGATTGAATGTACACAGAGTTTGCCTCAAGCATACCATATGGACACAGTTTCCATTTAAAGCCTTGATTAATCCTACTAAAGCTTCATAAGTTAAATAATTGCTTTTATAGGCTCTAGAGAACTGAAGTAAACCTGAAGTGTGTTTATTTCAAATATGTGTATGAATAAATGTATATGCATAATGTGCAGAGACATCCAAAAGTCCAAAAGGATTGTTTATCTTGGTTTTGAGCACTTTAAAGATCATTTTGGTTAAAACGAATAGGCCTACATATTCCTTATTTCTAGCTCATTAATTCAATATAAATATTAGGTACTGATAGTATGAATTGCTTTGTACAGATGGCCAGATGTTCTTTCTTCATAAAAGCATCATCAAGATAATGTTCATTTTCAATATTTGTCCAGCGTTTGCTCATAATATATCATATTTAATCAAAATGTTACATCAAAAAGAGTTTTTACTTGTTTTCTAAGAGTTTTAAGCAATGCTGAAGAAAAGTAAGTGTCACTAACCAAGCATTACTAGGTTTAATTACATATTTAATTGGCAAATTCTACTTGGTCAGCAAAGCACGGCCAACGCATGTATACGCTCACCATGTGCTTGTATCAAATGGTTAAAAATGAGTCATGGATGTGTTTCAATGGCAGTAGAGATCTACTGCTCACTGACCCCAGCAGAATATGCTTTGTTTTCATATTCACAAGTAAAGCTCTATCTGGTATCCATTATTTCTCGTTGTGTGCTCAGTCCCCACCCTCTGGTAACCAGTTCTGTCTAGAGCAGTTGCTTCAACTCTGATATACTGGAATGTTGAAGAACTTGTGCACCCCCACAGCACAATGTACTGTAAATGTAGACGTGTAGCATGGATACATCTATTTAAAGGGGACGATGAGTGATTTATTTCTTGGCAAATGTGAACTTGTGTGTTAAATTTGAATAAACATGCTTGAATGTATGGGTTGGCATGCGGTACAAAGCTGATTTACAGCTCAACTCATGAAACACACCATGATTGGGTGTGTGGGACACAATCCTGGATCAGGTCACAGTACTTTTTTGGAACAGTCTGGAAACACATGAGTGTATTCATCATCTTGGTTTTCATCATTCTTTTTATTTTGCCAATTATTTAGATGCTATTGCCCAACTGGCTGGATCACATGGGTATTGGTACATACATCTTAGACATTGAAAGAAAAATGATTTGCCAGATACTTTATCAAGCATGGCTCCCTCATATGTAAGACCTGAAGCCTGCCAGAGTTTTAGCACAGTTAAAATAAAAAAATTAGTCCATTAATATACAGTAACACTTTACAATAAGGTTCATTAGTTAATGCATTTACTAACATGTACCAATATTAATCATAATTCAACATTCACTAATGCATTATTAACATCCAAGTTCATGCTTGCTAACATGAGTTAATGCACCATGAGTTAACATGAACTAACAATAAACAACTGCTTTTTCATTAACTAACATTAACTAACATGAACAAATGCTGTAGTAAATGTATTGTTCATTGTTTGTTCATGTTAGTAAATGCATTAACTAACATTAACTAATGAACCTTATTGTAAAGTGTGACCATTTATACTTGATGACTCATTGTAAAGATATAAAATATGTATTAAAAGAAGTTATCGAAGGCAACACTCAAAAATTTTGTCAAAACACTATATGTAAGGTTTGCGGCAATGAATGCTAAATTCATTCTAAATTCTAGCAGTCATTAGCATTCATTCAGTTTTTTTTTAGCCTAATAAAATTTTTTTTGCAATGCAAATCAAAAGTAATCACTTTTAACGTCAGAAGTTTAACAGAAGTTCATCTTTCACTCACAACAAATTAATGGTTAAAGGGGCATGACTAAGCATATTTTGTTTAAGCTGTCAAACTTGCATCACCAGAGATTGACTGCCATTCAAGAGCAGAAGGATATATTGATAATAAATCAAGATTTTAATTCAAGATTTTTTTTCTGTGGATTATTTTCTATGGATTAATTGTTCACTTTAAGACTAACAATCTGCGCTAGTTAAACATTGTAGAATTTGTATTCATTTGGATGTTAAAATAAATATAGGTCAGAAGTGTGCTTTTGTGGTGGGCCAACACTTTGGCATATACATGGATTTGAGCAACATAGACTCATTCTGAAAATGTAGCCCTATATATGTTTTTGGAGATCGTGAATTATGTAGCCAGAGCTACACGTATGGCTGCATTTCGTCTTTAAAATGAACGGTATGGGCGGATATGACGTTGTTCCTTTTCTCGCTAACCAGCTGACCGTTTACCTGCATGTGGATGGCTTTCCCACTTTTTGGTACCCAGTTACCAGTTTGTCCAGTTAGCTTGACACGTACGTTGGTGGACCTGAGAGGCAGAGCGGAGTTGACAGTGAAAAGGGGGTTCGAGTCTGGTTCCAAAAAGGGGGTAAGACAAAAACAGAAACCAAAAAATAAACAAGTAAATAACAGGGTGAGAATGTGGTAAAGTCTAAAAACATGGTGAAAAATCAGGGTGCTTTTCTTTTTCTGGATTGCTTTTCAAAACACTGCGGTTGGGTTTAGGGAAGTCGGTGGGCGAGTCAGTATGTGCTTTTCAAAATGCTATTGGTTGAGTTTAGGGGTGGGGGGGATTGGTTGGTTGGTCAGTCAGAGTGAGCGACCTCTGGTGGATTTACATGAGAAGATCAGGTACGAATAGCACTCGAGTAAGACATTTAAGATCTCAAAAAGCGTACACAGCAGTCTCTGGAAGATTTGTAAAAACAAAATGTGCAAAAAAAGTATTTTGCTCTCTCCAGAAATGTATATAGGGCTACGTAATCAGGATGAGCCTGGGATGGATTTGAGGGATATAAGTCCCAGCTCATGCTCTTTTTCTTCACCCCATTTATTTTTATTTTTTTTATTTTTGTATTTGTGCCTGTCAACTTCAAAATCAAATGTAGAAATGTATCTATATATTTAACATGTATGTACTGCTATTAAAAAAATAAAATAAATCTGTTTATTTATTATTGCACTTCAAAGTTATTATTCATTCTTTTGATTAGCCATTAATAGGTGTTTTGAGTAAAATGTTCATTTATGTTCTACTTTATAAACTACTGATAGTGTGTCTTCAAAAGTTCCTTTATGAATATTTATTTACAGAAAAGGATTATAAGGCATTCAATTCATGTATTCTGAGCTTAAATATGAAAGAAAATGTATATTTTAAATACACACTAACAAGTGTTCCGCTTAGTTCCTTTATTCATCAGGGGTCGCCACAGCGGTATAAACCGCCAGCTTATACAGCAAATGTTTTACACAGTGGATGCAGTTCTAGCTGCAACCCAGTATTGGGAAACATCCATCCTTATTCACACACATACACTACGGCCAATTTAGTTTAATCAATTCACCTACACCACATGTCTTTGGACTGTGGGGGAAACCAGAGCACCCAGAGGAAACCCAAGCGAACATAGGTTTATTTATTTATTTCTTTCTTTGGCACATGTACTCGTGTGCGATCGGAAAACTATAGTGTAATGGTGGCACGCCATCTTTACCAGACTCTGGCAAAGTCTGCCTCTCCTTTCACTCCGTCCCAAAGCCTGAGCTGGCCCTTATTGGCCCAAGGTATTCGGCGGGCCGAAAAAGGCAGGTTGCTGACCTCGAGGAAGCCCCGCTTTGGCCGATCAGGCCCTGGAAGTGACAGTGGAAACGCGACTGGCCCTGGCTCGCTCTGAATCACTTGCTTTAGAAGAGATAGTGGAAACGCAGCTTATGATGCTACTTTAGTGAACAAACCTGCATAGGCTGTGAATAATAGGTAATAAAGTTGTAAATAATGTTCAGTTTGTTGTACAGAACGATCGTTTGAGAGCCGCATGGGAAGTATGATTTGCATGTGTGTTTGCAGCCATGACATGAACCACACTCAGAAGTGAAAGTAAAACCGAAAACACGCATATTATTTAAATGATCATATCGCATTTTAGAGTTATGATTACGACAATTATTTGATATGTTTTGTGTTGTGCGTGAGAATAAACGTGTAACAGTGTCAGTATAAGTACTCTAGCCTATAATGTTGAATTTAATGCAAGAGGGAATCTGATATTGACAGATTTTACCAAAAATGGTCTAATAATGTTGTCAATGACAAATGACAAGCATCTGTCTCTAACACAATAATTAAACTTTAGAAGTATGAATAATTGTATTCTGATGTAATCACTTTATTGTGAATTAACAACCGGGACAAATTTAAAGTCTGTTCAAGTGCACCATTCAAAGTCTATACCAAATGTAGCATTTTAGCCAACAGTAAACCTACACATAGGCCTAATATTATTAGTTTTGTTTCACCATATGTTTGAAAATAACAATAATAAAAGCCTACTCATATGAACCTTTATTTTACATCTACAGAATCGTGAGAAAATCCTGATCTTGATTTTAAGCAAAAAATAAAAAATTGTAATTCCCATTTTAGCCAGAATGGTGTAGCACTAATAAAATGTAGTTTCGAGTTTTCAACATTTTCACCATGCTAATGCTGAAAAAGTATAATTGTTAAATAAATAATAGAGCATAATATAAAGCAATATACATTTTAGACCCACTTTAAGCTCAGTAAACTCCTCCTAATTTGTTGCTTAATAATTTTTAAAGGTAGTAGTTGGGTTTAGGAGCTGGGTAGGATTAGGGATGTACTTTTTAAGTACTAATAAACAACCAATATCTTAATAATAGGCAAGTAATAAGTAGGGCCAAATGGAATCTGCAGACGTTTTTTGCAATTTCTGCTGAGAATTTTGGTAAAAATCTGTGGATTTCTGCGAAATTATTTTGGGAGTCTCATAACTAAAACCTTAATATGTGAAATATGTGTAATTTAAAAACTGAATAAATTCAGATTTACACACATTTACTCAAGTAAATAAACTGAATTAATGATGGGCTAAAAATCTGCGGAATTCTGCTGAAAATCTGCGGAATTCTGCGCACGCAGATTCCGTGTGGGCCTAGTAATAAGCCACTAGTTAATAGCAAGAGTCACTACTTAAACTAAAGTGTTATCGACTATTTTTTCATCTATACGATTGTGTCAAATTGGACAGCCCTATCTTACAATAGTTAGAGACAGTTCACCCCCCCAAAAAATGCTGTGCTTTCACAAATGGCATTTATAGCTCTCATTTCTCCAAAATCCATACACAAATCACTGGAGAGCTCTTTAAACCAAATCTGTTGTATTTTACAACTTCTGCCTTAGACCTCTTGATAAAAGACACCCCGGACTGTCCACAAACTGTAATGGAATTTATCGCTACAGTAAATAATGTGGAAGACAATCATGAATTGGCCTGTCACAATACCTAATTTTTTTGTAAGATATGTTGCATCAAAATATATTGCAATTTAATGATATTATAGTCTTTTTAAAGTCTCGAAAATGATTGAATTTTAATCTACAAGGTTTGAAAAGTGCTTCGATTTTGGATAAAGTTCTTGAAACTGCCTATAGTGTGATCTGCCTTTAAAAAAATTGTGCCCTTTGAAATTAAAATTAACAAATTTAAGGTGCAAATCATTTATGCCGTCATAAATAAAACATGGCATCAAAATTGTTCCTTAGAATACTATACAATAGAATATAACAAATAGCATTCAATTCAATTCAATTCATCTTTATTTGTATAGCGCTTATACAATGTAGATTGTGTCAAAGCAGCTTCACATGGAAGTTTATAGTGAATTGAAACAGTGTCAGTTCAGTTTTCAGTGTTTAAGTTCAGTTTAGTTAAACTCAGTTCAGTGTGGTTTAATAATCACTACTGAGAGTCCAAACACTGAGGAGCAATTCCATCGATGCGCAGCTCTACAGATCCCGAACCATGCAAGCCAGTGGCGACAGCGGCGAGGAAAAAACTTCACCAATTGGCGAAAGTGAAGAATTTAAAAAACCAAACGTCTTGTGCAGAGCTGCAGTCTAGGCGCAGTAGCTGGACCTCCACGAAGACACGTCTGTCCTTGGAGCATCACATGAATCAGTCTCATGCTCTCCATCATGACCACCACAGCAGCAGCTCAGGATACGGCCTGGTCCGGAAACCTTGGGATCGTCTCGTCGGTGGTCTTGGATCGCATCAGTGGCACTGCATAGTCTGAGGGTCTCGAGATGAGTATCCCTAGGTGGAAATACAGAATAAGGAGAATAATTAGCGTAGCTGCTGTTCATAGTGTATATAAACAAGAAGCAAAATCGTGTGTGGGGCACATCATGCGTCATACCGCTATGTAATGCACTGAGTGTATGCTTTGCTAAAAAGATAGGTCTTTAATCTAGTTTTGAAGAGTGAGAGTGTGTCTGAGCCTCGGACATTATCAGGAAGGCTATTCCAGAGTTTAGGGGCCATAAATGAGAAGGCTCGACCTCCTTTACTCGATTTAGCTATTCTAGGTACTACAAGAAGCCCTGAGTTTTGAGATCTTAAAGAGCGGGTTGGATTGTAGCGAGACAAGAGGTTGGTTAGATAAACAGGAGCTAGATTATTTAAGGCTTTATAGGTAAGAAGCAATATTTTAAATTCAATACGAAACTTAACAGGCAGCCAGTGTAAGGAGGATAAAATTGGGGTGATATGATCATATTTTCTAGACCTGGTAAGAACTCTGGCAGCTGCATTTTGTACTAGCTGAAGTTTGTTAATAGAGGATGCTGGGCAACCAGCAAACAGAGCATTACAGTAATCCAGCCTAGAAGTCATGAAAGCATGAACTAGCTTTTCTGCATCTGAGATGGATAGCATACTTCGCAATTTAGCAATATTTCTTAGATGAAAGAAGGCAGTTTTTGTGACATGGGATATATGATTTTTAAAGGTTAAATTGCTGTCTAATATGACACCCAGATCTTTTATAGTAGAGCTAACGCTAACTTTGTATCCCTCTAATTGCAGGTCGAGTTGTGAGAACTGCTGTGTACAGGATTTAGGCCCAATAAGTAATAATTCTGTTTGTCTGAGTTTAAGAGAAGAAAATTGTTGGTCATCCAGTCTTTAACATCTTTAATACACTCAGTTAGCTTAGACAGTTTAGACATCTCATCCTGTTTAGTTGAAATGTATAATTGAGTATCATCTGCATAGCAGTGAAAACTGATCCCATGTTTTCTAATAATGTCCCCCAGGGGAAGCATGTATATTGTAAACAGCAAAGGGCCTAAAACTGATCCTTGAGGGACCCCGTACTTTACCAGTCTTACTTGTGAAAGTTGTCCATTAATATTCACAAACTGGTAACGATCCGCTAAGTATAACCTAAACCATTGAAGAGCCTGTTCTTGGACACCTGTAGAATATAAGCGGTCTATGAGAATATTGTGATCAATGGTGTCAAAAGCGGCGCTAAGATCTAGTAGAACTAATAGTGAGATGCACCCTTGGTCAGCAGCTAAGAGTAAATCGTTGGTTATTTTCACTAATGTGGTTTTTGTGCTGTGATGAGGCCTGAAACCTGACTGAAACACTTCAAAAATATTGTTCATCTGCAGAAAGGAGCATAATTGGGTAGAAACAACTTTTTCTAGTATTTTTGACATAAACTGAAGATTTGAAATAGGCCTATAATTAGCTAGGTTGCTGGGGTCCAGTTGTGGTTTCGTAATAATAGGTTTAATAACAGCTAGCTTGTTAGGATTTGGAACATAGCCTAAAGCTAAAGAAGAGTTGATAACGTTAAGGAGAGGTTCTCCTATAACAGGTAGCAAATCTTTCAGTAATTTTGTTGGAATTGGATCTAACATACATGTAGCTGGTTTGGAACTATTTATAATTTTATCTAGCTCTTCCTGTTCTATGATTTTGAAGCATTGTAGGTTATTTTGATTCAGTGGAATGTTTACTGGATCTGGAGTATAAGGTGGTGCAGAAAGTTTAACATCTTCTATTTTCTGTCTAAAGCCTTCTATTTTATCACTGAAAAAATTCAAGTCATCACTAGTAATATGCGGTGGGACATTTTGTTCCAAGGATGACTGATTATTTGTTAATTTAGCAATGGTGCTAAATAAAAATCTAGGATTG
>CAIGQZ010001256.1:1388564-1423689 GCA_903798205.1 Danio tinwini | reverse complement strand
ATATATTAATAATAATTAATATTAGAGTAATTTCGGAAGGATTATGTGACTAAGACTGGCGTAATGAAGCTGAAAATTCATCTTTAAATCACTGGAATAAATGATTAAATTAAATTAGAAACTACTTTTGAACATTTGAATATTAAAAATGTTATTGTATTTTTGATGAAATAAATGCAGCCTTGGTGAGCAGGAGAAGCTTATTTTAAAACATTTAAAAATTGTACTGACCCCAAACATTTGACTGGTAGTGTATATTCTCCTATGCCAAAAATAATTTGAATATTAAATAAACATCACGTTCCATTAAGATATATTGTAAATGTATTACTGTAAATATATCAAAACTCAATTTCTGTCTTCATTTAGACATTTTTAAAGGAGATATAATAATTGTATCTCAACCAAAAATTGTCTTATCATCTTAAATAGCATGTAACTTTTTTTTGTTCGTTTTGTGGTCCAGGGTTTCATATTTGCCATTTGTGTGCATTACGCTAATAAGAGTGTTTATTTCTAATTGTCTCTATTGTGTTTACTAAAACAGATGCCAGTCTACAGCATCGCTCAGTGGCCAGTCGGCAGTACTGCACAGTGTCCAGCAGTGGAGCGGAGCACCGCACATCTGCCCCTCCAGTCAGCATCGAGTCTCCTCGCTTTCACCCTCACACTAAGGGCAAGAACATTCGGCTGGATGCACATCTCCGTCGAGCCACCCGCAAGAACAGCTTCTGCAATGGTATCACTTTCAGCCAGCGTCCTGTGCGCCTGTACGAGAAGGTGCGATTGCGCCTCTCAGGAGTCCACACAGGCTGGAGTGGGGCTCTACGGTTTGGTTTCACCAGTTTAGACCCCGGTGAGCTTCCCTTAGCTGACATCCCCAAATATGCTTGCCCCGACCTGGTGACGCGGCCAGGATACTGGGCCAAGGCTCTGCCAGAGAGGCTGGCCATGCGGGACAATGTTCTGGCCTTTTGGGCGGACCGACATGGCCGGGTCTTCTACAGTATTAATGACGGAGAGCCCATTCTCTTCCACTGTGGCTTAAGTGTTGGCTGCCCGGTCTGGGCCATTATAGACATCTACGGAATTACACAGGAAGTGACATTACTGGGTGAGTATACACTACAGTCTAATTAACTCAAAAATTCTTTAATTAATGATGTTGAATAAAGCATCAGCTGGTGGAAGAATTACTGCTTTCAATGTGTGTTAGTTCTCTCTGCTGTTTTTGCATTCAAATGAATGAGACACAATAGTAGTAAAGTGTACTAATAAAACACGGATGTGCATTAATATTACCATGAGCAACATAAGCACAGAAGTTTGCTAAATTATTAAAAAAAGATACGGCACCCAAGTAAGAAAATTCTGTTTACTCATCATGATGTCAGTACAAATCTGACTTTTTTAATTTCTTAGGGTTACAAACAATATTGGACATGCCAATATTAATCTGGGACAGCTTAAATTGAGTAAATTATTGAATTTAATTGTCATTTTGGATCAACTTTAATTCATCTTATTTATTCATACCCATTAAAATGTATTAGTATGTATGAACAATCTTCAGTTCTGCCCCAAAATGCTAAATAATTATATATTCTTTATAGTTTTAAACCTTCAGATACTCATACATTTCATTCACTGTCATACATTTTATTAAGTACTGGTCAGAATCATATTTTGCTTTAATTGTTATAAATATGTCAAATTTATTAGCCCTTGTGTAAAATTTTCTATTTCAGATATTTCCCAAATGCTGTTTAATGGAGAGATTTTTTTTCAACACTTTTAAAATCATGTTTTTAATAAGACATTTCTTTTGTTCTTGTTGTGATGACAGTAAATAATATTCTACTACCTATTGTGCAAGATTGAGCTCAAAGTGCAATGTAATATTGACCTAAGCTGTTACATTTTTTTCTTTTATTCCAGCCAAACTAAAAGAAGTAAAATAGCAAAAAATAAAATAGTAAACACAGTGAAAGACTTTCTTGTTCTGTTAAACATCACTTGGGTTATATTTGAAAATGAATTAAAATTTCACAGGAGGGCTAATCATTTTGTCTTTAACTGTATGTTGCTTTGAAGGGCAAAAATATATCACCAAATTTTTTACATTTTATTTTTGCAAATGTTTTAAACAATAAAACAGATGTTTTACTTATGTAATATGTCTTTTTTGTATAGAAAATTTTATTTGTAAACAAGATATCTAATTGAGTTTCGTCCTTGACCCATACACCATCAAGTGGTTGAAAGTTAAATGTTAATTATTCAGTAACTCTGTACACCACCAGACTTAACCTTTTACATTAACAAGAAATATAATAGATGAAAAAAAAACAGAGAACACTAACAGAGAGGTTTAGACTGTCCCAAATAGCATTGTTTTCATTAGCTCTCTTTACAAATGTTCATACATGACATCATTGCTCATGTTCAGTGGGGAGGCTCACAGATTTGCCATATGCCAGTGGTTTTCATAAACCTTTCCAGCTCTAAGTAGGTCAGAGAAGGGTCATCTGGGATATGTCACTCTGGCTGTCACACTTAAAGCTTTACTGCAAATGAAGCTAAATGTAGATTTGTTCCCTGATGATTATAGGCGGCCATGTAGGTTGCAAACCTTAAAACTTTAAAGCCTAAATAAACACTTGACTGCAGCAGTAAAACATGCAAAAAAAAAGAAGTGAGCAATATCACACGAGTAGCAGTGCGATATGGCTGTATATCAGTACTAGTGGGAGGCTTGCTGTTATCACATATATAGTGTATATACAGCAATATCACATTGCTTTGAGTGTGATATTGCGTTTATACAACAATTCGATGCCAAAATTGTAAATATTAAAAAGAAAACCAAACACAGATAGTCTCAAAATCATTTTGTGAGTAACTACTTTCTTCCCTCATTCATTCACATTTGTAGCTGACGTCAGAACAGCAAAAACCGTTGCTACTTTACAAACCTCACTTTAGAGCTAGTAGTTGAATAAATATGTACCATAATATTTAAAGTGATGACAAAACGGGTGATTTTGCTCACATTTTAAGATTTTAAGGCTGAATTGCATGAAATGCCATCAGTCTAGAGACATCCTAGTATTTTCTGTTGCAATCGGGATATCAAAATAGTTAACCAGCCAAAGCAAAGCAAACACTACCAGAAACACTACCAGACTATGGTATAACTACAGCACTACAACATACAAAAGAGAGAGAAAGACACTTACCTGTTTTTATAATGATTTGATCAGCTGTAGTTTGAAATACGCTGATCTTTTCTCCTCTAAGGGCTTATTATACTATCTCTGTCGCCATCTTGTAGTGTAATGTCAACCGTCTTTGCTCTGCTCAGTATGACAGGCTGATTGATGTAGACGCGCTGTATCTTCAAAATGATAAATATTTTAAATAGGCACTGTCCTTATAAATGAACTGCAAAGTTACAATCTAAACAACTACATTCTCACCCAAACAGCCTCAGAAATACATTATGTTGTCCAACAGCTGCAATATTTGTCAAACTGTAGTGATAGGGCTGGGCAATATTGCAAAAATAATTATCATGATATCATGTTTCATATCATTTGATATTAATAATTATTGAATATTTTTAACAATAACATTACTAAGGCAAATAGTTTTAATAGTCAAAACCAAAAAATATTTAAACAAAATATCTCATCTCTTTATAATAAATTAAACATAAATGTTAAAGAGAATCTTAAACTTGATTAAATAAAATGTTACAAAGTGTTTGCAATGGTAAAGGTAGATCAACATCTATAAGGTCTCAATAATAATGATACAGTAAACCTCAAACTCTGTCAACAACACAAATTATGATAATCAAGTCTGAGCTTTCAAGTAAAGGAACCAGCCATCATTATTCAAATACATGCTTAAAAATACAAATTGCAAAGTTGAATGACTACCTTACCCACTATGCTAAAAAAAGTTTATGATGGGGAGCTAGTGGCTGGGATGCACAAGAAAAGAAACCAAAAAGCCACTCTGGTGACATGCTTTTTATTTACAATCTCCTCACTGCTGCTATACGGCATTAATTTCCATGTGTGTTGTTATTCTGACCTGAATTCCTTCACCAGTTTCTATGGCGACCGTTAGAAACGAAGTGTTTAAGTGCTCTGTGTTAAGACACAGATTATAAGCACAGACAGTAAATGTTGCATAAATTTAGGATGAGAGTTGCCGTACTATTACAAGCATATACAATTATGAAAAATGTTAACATTTAAAGATGCAAATTAAACTTGATTAAACACAAGTTTAATTTGCAATTAAACACAAAACTGGAATATTGGATAAAGTGTTTGAGAATAAAGCACCGTTTCCATCTATTGAGTCAAAGAGAATAAAATCACCACTTCCTGATAAACTGGCACCAAATATCTAAAAGAAAAATGGATTTTGCTGCAGTAGGAGAATTCACTATGGGCCTTTTTTCTTACATAATAAATTACTTGCACCTCAGAAGAAGACGCCAACATGCAATTAACGCTCAGTGGCTTTTGGGGGCATAAGAGTGCCCCCTTTGGTCTTTTGTTCAAGAGAGTTCTGGATGGTAATAATACCCAAACACTTTGATGACAGACTTTGGCTAAGGAATGTTAAAATGACCAAAATTTCAGATGTTGTGCAATGAGGTCTATTTAACGATGTCCCATCGCATCTATTTTTGTTACCACATGATCTGTTGAAACAAAATCACATG
This sequence comes from Danio tinwini, assembly GCA_903798205.1. Classification (NCBI taxonomy): domain Eukaryota; kingdom Metazoa; phylum Chordata; class Actinopteri; order Cypriniformes; family Danionidae; genus Danio; species Danio tinwini. Next base: position 1,418,945 of record CAIGQZ010001256.1, on the reverse strand, counting down.
ATTTACTTTTCTTGATGCGCATGCTGGATATTATTTGGTAAATGTGCTTCCATTGTAGTTTATGCAATTTTTTTCTTATCGAATAAAACTTTTATCCTACACAGTTGTGTGCATACATACATTTTTTATGCAATATTCCAAAATGCACATAAAAACCAGTGGATGAACATAGCTACTGTCAACTTGACTTTAAAAGGAGGAACTAGCAGAAGATAGTTAGAATAGCTGCCATAAGAGCTTATTTTACTTGATTAGATAATAGACCCTCCGGTTATGTTGGAATCACTTCCCGGAGGCACACAGAATGGCCCAATGCCAAAGAAACAGCTCGGGTGAGGTGCCGTGATTCACTTTCTCATCGGGACTGACGGCTCTGAAAAGCGCCAGTCAAATGAGGCCTAAATATTCATCACACACCAAATGTTCACTGTACTGGACATCTGTGTCTGCATAAATGTGTGTGTGTGTGTGAATACTTTTTGGACATTGAACATCTTAAATCTAAGAATGGGAGTCAGTGAACTGAACTCCCTTCCTTTTCTGTTCTAGTCTCTTCTTTCTGGCTCCTTTGTTTACATTGTGTCTGGCGAGATCATTGACCATGTTTGGTCAGAGCTGCTGTGTGGTTTTGGAGTAAGGGTCCCAGCCTCCCTGAACAGCTGAACCCGTACCCAGACCTACAGGGTAGCAATGTTTAGCATAGGTTGACAGTTGCTTTGTTCGCTTACAAAAATGTATTTATAGGCAGGAAGATTTATTGAGCTGTCATAGGAAATTAGTAAACAAAGAATCTGATGATTTTACACCATCAAAACAAATGTTTCAAGTAAAGTCTCTGTCACACTGAGCATGGCGTTATAAACTATAACTCTAAACTATTAAATCCCATTTTCTTCACTATTTCTTGCCACAGACTTTTTTTTTTTGGTTGACAGTTGACACCATTCTTTCCTTGACATATGAACATTTTTATTTGTATGTTTTTGAAATATGCTCTTTTTAGAAGTCACCTAGAGTTAAAGAGTTGAGTTTTACCATCTTTTTAATACATTCAGCCCAGTCTTATCTCCCAGTCTGGCAAAAGCACTTTTAGCTTAGCTTAGGAATAATCATTGATTTAAATTAGACCAGTAGCACCTCATTTAAAAAAATCATCATCATTTTATTATTTAAAGCTTGAATCTTCTGTAGTTGCGTCAACAGAAAATAAAAAGTTGCTATTTTCGATATGGTTGATATGGCCAGTGGTGGATCTAGCTTAAATGGTACCCTGGGCAAATCACCCCATAAACACCCCTTAAGCCCCCAACCCCCCACCCCCTTCCCCAAAACCATCTAGTTAAACATGTACATGCTAAAAAAAAGTTGGTGTTTTGGGTAAAGCTAAAACTTTGGGTAATCTATGGACGATACCAGAATTGGGATTATTCATTCATTCATTCATTTTCTTTTCGGCTTAGTCCCTTTATTAATCTGCGGTCGCCATAGCGAAATGAACCGCCAACTTATTCAGCACATGTTTTATGCAGCGGATGCCCTTCCAGCTGCAACCCATCACTGGGGAACACCCATACACTCTCATTCACACACATACACCATGGACAATTTTAGCTTATCCAATTTATCTTTACCGCATATCTTTGGACTTGTGGTGGAAACCGGAGCACCCGGAGGAAATCCACGCTAACACTGGGAAAATATGCAAACTCCACACAGAAATGTCAACTCACCCAGCCGAGGCTCGAACCAGTGACCTTTTTGCTGTGAGGCGACAGCACTACTACTTTGCCACCGCATCGCCCAGAATTGGGATTGTTAAAAATATTTATATTTATTATAAATAAAATTAGTATTAACATAATTATTATTATACAATTATTATTCTAAATAAATAACAGAAAACAATCCTAAATGTAACTGGAAAACAATGTAAATACAATGTAAACTGGAGTGATATGCTAAGATCACTTAAGAAAAATTTTTCATGAATATTAATTATGACAATTCTATAAAATACAAAAAAATATGTTTTATAGTATTATCTGCTCATCTTAGAGCAACTGAAGGCCGAGAATTAATGTTATTTAGTCTTACCTCCCTGACTCTATCCCTCCTTTCTCCTTTATGCTTAGTCAAAATAAAATCATCATCATCATATTATAAGCTTCAGTTCTGTCAACTTGCAAAACTTGTGTCGTAAAAGTAACAGAAAACAGTGGCGCATATTTTATCGGCGTGCATGTAAACAAGAGCAGCAGCAGTGCATGAGGTGCCCGGGAATGTTTTTTTGCGCGCATGCGTCAGTTTGCTTTCACCAGCGTTGTTTGGGTTGCACATAGAGAATAACAAACTTTTGTGTGCAAAAGACGGCGAATGTGAATAACCCAAACTCCAAAATTAATACATTTGCATAAAGTAAGTTGTATCTCTCAAAGCTTACTGGTGCACACTTTTTTTTACTGGGGCACGTTTTTATTCACGTTTTTACCGTCTCCCCGTGCTGCCCTCAGCAAGATACTGCCCTGGGCGATGGCCCATATTGCCCATCAGGGCTTTACATTAACACGTGCAAACCCGCCAAATGTGGGTAGATTTTAGATGTTAGTCAGACACTCTTACTAGCCACTTTGGCTGGTTGAAGATCATTTTTAAATTATACTTTTCTTAAAAGCAGGGTTCGACAATAAAGATGGCCCAATATGCGTGCAAATGTCATCTTAGAAGCGAGAAGCAGCATGACCGACAAAAATTTCGTTTGCGCGAGCAAAAGAAAGCAGGTGAATACCGAATGAGATGATGATCACTCGCGCGCACAGGTTATGTGATGCGCGCCACTGTTTAAAAAGCATGCGCGGTCCCGTTTCCTGGCGCGAAGCAACCGTGCCTGGAAACGCAACTGCTGCGATCTGTTCTGTTTGAAATAGACTGGACAAAAAGTGATGCTTGTGCACCCACAATTCTTCTGCTTTCAAAAGCTCTGGATGTTTTTAAAATATGTTTTTGTAAGCAGCAAGGGTTGCCAGATTTGTTTTAACTATTTGAACAGAACAGATATGGGCCTAACGTTACCCGTGTGTGCGTGATCATCTTTCCATTTCCATTATCACACACAGTATGTTTTTCACAAGCTTTCTTTTGCTTACGGTTATTTTTGTTAATATAGTTTAATTATCACTTTTACAATAATATTGCTTTAATAGCAGATTAACTAGTGATCTGAGAGACCTTTAGCCTGGACAGACTAGGCTACTGTGCATAGTTTTAGATACATGGCAATCATTATTTTTTTTAAATGTAATAGTTTTTTTAAGAAAGGTTTTGCTGAATAAAAAGAGCATGTATACAGCTATATTTAGCATGTTTGACATATTATTTAACATTTGTGGCTAAGAAATAGTTATTTATTTATTTTTTGTGTGGTGTGGTCAGAGATCAACTTGGTAAATCCTTAGTGTTGAGCCCTGAAAAGTCCTGGAAATAAAAATGAATTGCACTTTGAAACCACAGCCCATTTGCTCATGCACACTGAGCAAGTTCATACACAAAAAAGTTAAATGAATGAGGAGGCATGTGGACATAACACAATGTCTAAAATCAAGTAATTCTAGCAAGTCAAATTTATGCATATAAAATATATTTTCCCAACAACAAAATTGTGGCTAGTGAAAATGGCGAGTGGCTAGTAATTTTGGAAAACTACTAGCCAGCCACAGTTGCTGGTGATCAAAAAAGTTAATGTCAAGCCCTGTTGCCCATGCCTAAATCCGCCACTGGATATGGCTAGGAAACTCTCATTCTAGGTACATATTCTGTACCTGAGGTGATCTGCTATGACAGAAATTCCACACGTCACTGTCACAGAAAATTATTTTTAACATGGAAAATATATATATTATTGCATGTTGTGGTGCTGTGTCTCATATACTTATGACACAGTTTTACCATTAGTTTGCTATGAGGCAATATGCAAAAAAGAAAGCTCTGTCCCCTACTCAAAATCAATTTCAGTTGGAAGTACATCAACATACTGAAAAAAGACTCAGCAGTTCCAGACTAACACTAGAATGAAGATTTTGGGTGACCCATTTCATATGAAAACTTTTAGCAATCTATAGTAAATTCTTTAGTGTTTTTGATCTGTAGTAAATAGGGATGTAATGATTCACCTGACTCATGATGCGATACAATTCATGATACTAATCTTAAGATACACGATTTTGCCATAATTTTTTAACAAAATTATTTGAGACAAAATTAAGGTGAACAAGAACTCTTTTTTATTTTTCTCAAATGCTGCACTTTTTTTTTTTTTTTACAAAATATATTTTTTTCTGCAATTACTAAATGTTAATTTTAAAACATAATCCAAATAAAAAAGTGAATAATTCAAACTAAAGAAGACTCTTCTATGCAAATAAACTAAAACTTTGACTGTGCAGCTAAATCACACATTTAAAACGAATTTCAAATTAAAAATTAATAATACAAATTAAAGAAGATGGTTCAAATACTGTAGTATTTATGTAAATTACTAGTATTAAATTTACAAGTATTAAATTTATTTTTAATATAATCTATGGTAACACTTTCCTAACAGTACCTAATCTATAAATGGTCATTAGTCTGTAACCTTATTATTAAAACAACTATCAATTTTATATATTTAATACAGTTAAGATAATAAACTCCTTAATAATTTGACTGTTTAGTAGTCTCAGCCTCAGATGTCATGTCCACAGGCCACTGGCAAAACATCTGAAGCACATATGACACAAAATCAGTTTCATAGTTCATGGTTGAATTCTACATGCTCTCCGGGTGATGTGTGTGTGTGTGTGTGTGTGTGTGTGTGTGTGTGTGTGTGTGTGTCTGTGTCTGTGTCTGTGTCTGTGTGTGTGTGACATGCTTTAAGAGTTTGCCTTCGTAATGGTAACTCCATTTTTATGAAGAAAGTAAGCCATCGTGTTTAAAGTTGTGACATTTGGCAGTGGCATTTATAGTGATAATCTATAAAGATAACTTTTTTTTTAATTAACTAAGATAATATTTTTTTTAACCATAGACAATTTAAACTGCATCAGAGAGTTTTGTTATTGAGTATATAGAGTATGTTATTGTAGGGACAATGATGTTACATTTTTGCACAGCCCTAAACTTGACACCGAACAAAACTTATTGTGACTAGTTGCTTTACATGTCAGTCAGAAAAACTTTGGGTGGTCCTTGGCCAAAAAAGCTGTTATGGAGTCCAGACCTTCTGCTGTGAATTAAAGACTATCCGTTCCCCAGCTTTTCAGACCAACGTGTTACATAATTATCTGTGTCTTGTCACCATAAGCTGGCCATAAATCTTATCACAGTTAACCTCCTCATTTATAAAAACCCTCAACCTATAGTTCGGTTTATTAAAGGATGCTGCAGTTCTTCAATGCAAATTATATTCCAGAAGCTTCCATCTACAGGATTTTGGTCCAGTGAGTATTATCTATGTCTTGTCTGAATTTAAAAGAAGTAAAAGTACTGGTCATCCACTCTTCTATGTCTCTAAAAAAACTCTCTTATAGAGACATTTCACCTGGTTTTGATGAAATATATAGCTATAGTATTGATACCATAACGCTGCAAACTAACCCCATGCTTTCTAATAATATTGCCAAGAGGCAGCATGTACATTGAAAACAGGATGGGGCCTAAGACAGGTCCTTGTGACATTAAAAGAGCACTACATCACTAAAATGATTTACAAATTAAATTTTTCATTTCAGTTTATTACATTTATGCTGCAGAAGTAGAATATTGATCTGCCAATCAGTGGTCTTTCGTGTTGAGACCCTCTTATGTTTTTGCATAATGATGCATTTAAGCTTGTCCATATTAAAGTTTACAATGTTAAAGGGTTTATTTTTGTACATTAACATAACATAATATCCATACAGCAGTGAATATTAATGTGTGTCCTGTCACATTTGCTGTGCAAAAACAATGCAAAGTTAAACACAGGCGTTGTGTGTGTGAACTTTGTAACGACATTGTGTATTATTATCGTTGAAATAACTTCACAACAAATACATCAAATAATAACTGGGAAAGTTCTTACTGTAATATGTCTCACAAACGTTACGTGAGATCTGCTTCCTTCATGTCTGTCACTGTGCTGTTTATCTGACGCAGCAGGAGACGGAGACTCAGGCTGTTTCTCAGTATGCATTCTTTAGCAATCTTGTATCCTCGTGTAACATCATCGTCAATCGCCAAAGTTCAGTTCCAAAACTCAAGACAGCAAGAACGGAGGACGCGTAAAAGTTCCTGAATCTGTTCTTTGTATCGAGGATGCACCGATGCAGACTTGAGCATTGAACTCGCTCTAGAAGTCCCAGAAGTCATTGCTACTGAATAAAGGAGGTGGGAAGTGTTCAGAGATATAACTTATTTATCTCAGGAGTTTCCCTAAATAAGACGGTGAAAGTAAACATTTATGAAAATCTTATTAAAGTCATAAACACATTAAGGGTTTTTATTTGTTGAAATTCGTATTAAAATCAGTTTTATTTGTATTGTGCAAAGTATATTTGTAAGATTTTTGTGCACGTTATATATATTAAAAAATATATGGAAATATGTTATATGTTATACAGTTGAAGTGTGAAATTATTAGCCCCCCTTTGAATTTTTTTTCTTTTTTTAAACATTTCCCAAATGATGTTTAACAGGGAAAGAAAATATTCACAGTATATCTGATAATATTTTTCTTCTGCAGAAAGTCTTATTTGTTTTATTTCAGCTAGAATAAAAGCAGCTTTTAAATTTTTTTAAACTATTTTAAGGTCAAAATTATTAGCCCCTTTAAGCTATATATTTTTTGATAGTCTACAGAACAAACCATCTTTATACATCAACTTGCCTAATTACTCTAACCTGCCTAGTTAACCTAATTAACCTAGTTAAGCCTTTAAATATCTAGTAAAATATTATTTACTGTCATCATGGCAAAGATAAAATAAATCATTTTTTAGAAATGTGTTTAATTTTCCATTAAAAATGTGTGAAGGTCATGTGACCATCAGGCAGAATGCAGCATCTCATTACTCACAGGACACGCTCTGTGTTCTTGCAGTCTCCCAAGTTCGTTCTTCTGAGGTGACCTGGCATGACCGGTCTTCACAAGAAAGCAAGTCCATTCTTTGTGTTCTTGAAATTGAGAAACAGCCACACTCTGACAGGCACATGGGAACAGTGGCGGGGAGAACTAGGTCATTTGCATTAAAGGCACAGGCAACAAAAACAGCTACAATGTGACCAGAGCTGAAAATCCCTATAATCTGAAAGGTATAATAAATAATCTGATGGGTATTTTGAGCTGAAACTTTACAGACACATTCTGGAGACACAAAAGACTGATTAAGAAGATTAATTAATCACTTACTTAAACCCCTTTTTTCTAAACCTTTTCACTTAACCATGGATTGGTCTGTGTTTGTAGTTTTAACCTCTCACTTGTGATCCAAATAAACTGGAAGATCTTGGAAAAAATTTTCATGTTGTTGATCCTCGTAACTAAACATGAATGCAGCAAAGGGAAGAGTTTCTATCAACTTACATTTAACAAGTACTGTCAGTTCTTTAAATAAATGTTTTTATAACTTTTGGAACATAGTACATGTAAATGTTTATTGTGCTTTTATAGTCACTTTGGTCCTACTTTGGTAAATGTGATGTAAATATAATTTTGCAATGTGATTCTCAAAAGACATCTTGCGGAACTGTGCCAAATGTCAGACCAAGCCACGAGATACCGGTGTCATCTTTTTCTAATGTTATCCTAAACACCGGTTGTTATGCCTTTAGAATGGACAGTAAAAAATAATTATTACTGTTATTTAGCACTAGCCTTGCACAGCAACTTGTACAGCAATATGTTAGCTTTAAAAAGTAAAGACAGTCATTTTTTCTCATAGGGAGCTATCCATTCATCATTCATTCATCACAACATGCTCAATTAGTGGGCTACATTACCAATGTAATCAAAAGCTACATTACTAGGGAGAGCAACAGACACATAGCATATTTAGAGACAGAACTGCCTCTAGAGCAAAATCAAGAGCGTAAAAAGGCATACTGTTGTTATTAGAGCAGAAGAATTGAAAGAGTTTTCCCTTGTTATCATTTGTATCGTCTCACTGCTCTCTCTTTCCTCTTTCAGAGAGCACGTTTGCTGAGAGCGTAGGCGCGAGCTGTCTGAGTACTGCCCGACTCAGTGCCTATCTGCCTCAGAGCAACCACGACTCTGCCAACTACAGCAACAACCAGCTAGAGACCAACCAGGCTGCCGCTGCAAAATTTGCCACACTACAACTTAGCAACTACAACCAGTTGATCCCCTGCTGCTCCACCTCCTCCACCCCCTCTTCATCTGTCCAGAGGACTTCCCGCAGCCTCTCCTTGCCCCTCGACGTCGACCTACATTTCCACCCCGTACGAGGCCCTGACGTGGTTCTCTCGAATGATCGCACAGTTGCTTGTACCCACTTTCTGGACAGCAGCAGGACTCTGATGTTCAGCGACAGGCCAGTCCGGGTGGGTGAGACTCTGTACTTGGAGGTGGGCCATCTGGGCTTGCCGTACTTTGGGGCTTTACTATTTGGCATGACCTCTTGTGATCCTGGTACTCTTAGTGCTGGGGAGTTGCCAGCAGACCCAGAGCTGCTTCTGGACCGTAAGGAGTACTGGGTGGTCTACAGGGGTTTTCCTGTGCCCACAGCAGGCGATGTGCTTAGTTTCACCTTTCTGGCCAACGGTGAGGTACATCATGGGGTCAATGGAGTGGCACGTGGTCGTCTCCTGTGTGTCGACTCCTCTCAGGTTCTGTGGACCTTCTTCATGCTGCATGGAGCCGTGAACCGACTCAGGATATTAGGTAGGTAACTTTTTCTCAACAACAAGTTATCCATAAGCTTATTTTTTGATACCCTAGGGCCTCTAAGTGTGATAGAAGACAGGTTGAGTACACAGAGTATATCATTAATATCATTTAAGATTTTTAAACTAATTATTTTTATTCATTCATTCATTCTTAGTCTCTTTATTAATCTGGGGTGGCCACAGCGGAATGAACCGGCAATTTATGCAGCACATGTTTCAAGCTTGTTTCACACCGCAATCGTCAGCAGCGAGCGAGCAGAGCATGAGCGGCGCGTGTTTTTTAGGCCTCCATGTCAACAGATTAGAGCTTTCATACTATACGCAGAAGCAGCGCGTCAGCACGATGCGTGAGCCTCGCTGAAGCAGCAGTGCCGCAATAGTTTCGGCACTGGGTATATTTTTGCCGCGCTGCTCACGCTCAATTAAAGTGACAGTGCATTGATAATGACCAAAACACATTGAATGACAGTAAAAAGTAGCAATTTGACCCAATAAATGCGTCAATAATATCAACTGATTTATATATAGTCAATAAAATGAACTTAAAAACTGCAACAAATATTTATTTAGCAAACCAAATGTAAAACAATTTTATTATCAGTTTTGCTTAAGTTGCACACTAGTGTTGCAGGAGAGGGGAAATAGAAGTGGCTGCTTTAAGACTGCTGTTTACAGGAGTTGCAGTCCAGAGCGAAGTGTATTTTGTGTAGTGCAATTCGACACGCATGCTGGATAATGTGAGCTTGCTGTGTGCTGTGCAGTTGAAGCAGAGGAAGAAAGTTTTATTCGGCTTTGTTTTATGTCCACTCAAGTTATTCCACCCGGGAGCTGTTTGCACTGTAAACCTGACAACACGAAAAAGTAAAAGAAGGGCATGCATTGATTACTTCTGTCTTTCTCATCCTTTGCACGAGCATGAATTAATTTTACTCTGCCGCTGGACATCGCTGAAGCAGAGAAAGTAATCACTAGTTTGATCATGTATACAGTAAATATCATTAGAAATAAATTGTATAAATGTTAATATAACTAAGCTCACAACCTCCTGACAATCAAAAACAAAATGACAGGATATCACAGGCGATAGTATTCCGAGTGCACCAGACATGAATGACACTCTGCATTGAGCTTGAGAAGCATACAGTACTGTATGATCTATAAATAAAGACTTGCAGGTTAAGGAAACAGCACAGGAGGAAGTTGGAGGGCCTTGGTGCAGATGAAAAGCTAAAAAATTGTATTTATATATAAAGAAAGAGAGATAGGTATCTAGATAGAATAGACATAGAATGATCTGTGCAGCAGCTGCCGTGCTGCTTCTGCTCTCCATACGTGCTGCGCACGCGCTGCTCATTTTTATTATTTTTATAAAATATTTTAATGAGTATAAAGATTTTTATAACCATTTAAGATTTTTTTTTTAAATCAAACTTTGATGCATCACTTGATTTTGTTCATATCTCGGACAGTTCTACCTATTAAAGTTTATTAAAACATCAATTACAACAGAACATGGGTTGCTCTACAAAAAAAATGTAATTTACTAAATAATGCTGATGTGTTTTTTTTAGATGCTTATATGCTAAAAAGGCAATAATAGTCCAACATTCCTGACCATTATCACCAATAAAGCCTAGAAAAACAGGGCATCAGTATATTGTAAACCTATAGATTCAAATATTCTTTTCCAGTTATCAAAGAAATAATTTGTTACTTCATTTTAGTTTTGTAACTATTAAATTTATTAAATTAAAAATTGTAATAAATACATCAGTGTTAAACCTATGAATGGTGGAAACCATATTTTGTAATTGTTTATTAAAACAACTTGGGTCTCCACTTTTGCCTTTTTGGTTTTACCAAACTTATCCCTTAAGTTTTTCCAAACTTTTTAACAAAAACGTTCCTCATTTCCCACTTCTGTTGCAATTTCTAGCCAATCATTATTGTCCATCTGGTTATCCCTATGATCATGCATGAATAGATTATAAAGATGTCTGTACAGTCGTACCCGTTTCAGACAAAATCTCTTCAAAATGATTCATATTCAACTCAAATCAAATGAGGCGCCGCACAAACTGTTTGCTCGAGTCTCAAAAAATGTTGTGCGCTCCGCCAGCCAAAATCATGTCGTGCGCACCCAAAGCGAAACTCAGTAAACGCCACGATGACGTCACATTTGCTGCATGCGCTCAATCGAACGCGTCGAGTAAAAAAAACAGGCTTATTGAACAGGTTGGATAACCAGACCATTGCAATGTTTTAAGCTTGAGGTCATGAATTTGCAAATAAACTTTTTGGTATCAGAAATAGACAACATACTAAATTGACATACAACTAACATAACTTGGCAATATTCCAGAGGTAGATTAAGGCAAGGGGTGTAACGGATCATGGTTGATCCGTGATTCATACAGATAACAACCCATGGTTTAGAACACACGTGGCCTGCAGATTAATACATTTTTTGACTGGTAGATTAATCTTAAATTTGTAACGATCACAGAGAGATTGCCTTTTGCATCATTTTAGTCACATATATGAAAGCATTTAGGCTTTCCTGTAAAATATAATGAAGACGGAAGAAGTTGTGGTGGGTTATTCGGGATGTGGTGGATTACATTAAAGGTGTTTTCTGTCACTACTTGTTTAGCCTGCATTAATGCATTCAGTGTAACTGCACAATTAATCATTAAAAGATTGGGATCTCAACACCCACGCAACAAATTATAAATGATGGTGATTTGCATATGCTTATTACTCATTTGAATCGCTGCATTCAAATCTGTGTTTGAAAATTTGCAAAAATCAAGAAAGATCTTTAGTCTTTTGAGTTAGTTAGGAAGTTACAGTCAAATAACACAGAAGTACTGGGATAACAGTTTAAAGTTTAGATAAAACCATTGATGTTTATGGTAAAGATTTAAATCACCGTCATATGCATTTAATAACGTTCAAAAATGAAAGTTTTAGGCAGCAATTACATTATTTAACCAATAGGTGGCGAAAACCAGCCATCAAAAGTATGCCACTGAATAATACTTCACAAATGATCCATCTAGCAATGAAACATTAAGTTGTTATAAGTGAACACCTGTGAATCATTTATTTAAAATAAGACTAAAAATAAATATGGGTTGTACAAATTATAATGTTAGATTTATACATTTAGCGTTATCAGCAACAGTAGTAGTAAAAGTAAATTTTTCACAGTATTGAATATTTTACAATGAATTTTTATTCAGCTGATTATTTCTTCATTTTATTTTATGTAATAAAAAGACAGGTTTTAAGTTTTGTTTGTTAAAACCAAAAGTGTATTGCATTAATTTTTGTAATAAATGGAAAGCAAATTTTATTTGACTCTTCCCCTTTTTGGATGATCCGAAAAATGGTCTGATTCGTGACAAAAAACATTATTTGATCCGAACCATGAGACTTGTGATCCGTTACACCACTAATTAAGGCTCTTTTTGAAACATATGAAATATGATTTTCAAAAGTCAAATTGCTGTCTAATAAAACACCCAGGACTTTTACTATAAAAACTGAAGCAACAGTAGATCCTCATAGATCCAAATTATATTCCAAAATCTTCTGTGTACAGAATTTGTTCCAATGAGTCTTGTCTGAATTTCTGAAAAAGTCAAATACTGGTTATTCAATCTTCAATGTCAGTGATACATTCTGTTAACTTCGACAGAGACATTTCACCCTGTTTTGATGAAAAATAATGCTATAGTATCAATACCATAACACTGCAAACTAACCCCATGTTTTTTAATAATGTTGCCAAGGGGCAGCATGTAAATTAAGGGGAACTTAAAGCAGGAGGGGATCTAAAACAGGTCCTTGTAGCACTAAAAGGGTTGCAAAGCAGCACTACATCACAATAACATGGATCAAAAGGAGGACAACAAGGGGTCAGCATGCCATTTGGGATTGGCCCAAGACCTGAAATAGGTCAGATAAGGAAGACATCCAAAAAATTTACTGTTGGTGTACTTCCAGGAGCGGGGTTGAGAAACACTGACCTGTTCATTAAATCCAAAGACTCTCTTATCTGAGCTTCTGCATAGACGCCAGCTGTGCTCATATTGGGATGAAAGCGTTCTGGGATGCTTTTTAAGCTGCAACAAAGTAGTTTATCTGTATGCTTTACTTAGTGGCTTTTTTTAATCACATTTAATTTTGCAAAGAAATTCTTTTGTAGGTACAAAATATCAAAACTAATTTAAGGAAAAACCCTTACATCTAACAGTTCCTGATATTATAAACTCAGCATTCAAAACCTTGACCTATTTACACGTATGTATATGTGACTAGGCATGGGCCAGTATCTGACGGTATGATAACCTTGGATAAAAATATCACGGTTTCACGGTATCACTGTATTGTGATTACTGCTCTAAAATATATTATTTTTAAATGTCTTGGTAAAAAAAAAAATACCCTTTGAAAACAATATATTTTATTTTTTGAAAGATTTAAAATATTTTGGAGCAGTAAACATGTCAGGCTAAATAATTCAAATGAATCATTGAATCTGCTGTCTTGATTAGTTTCAGAAACACAGATTTCTTTACAATTTAAAACGACATCTTTGGATATCTTTTCTGCTGGAGATACTGTTGTCCTAAAAAACTAAGAAAAAATAAGTAAATAAAATATCTTACATACCTTCGCAACGGTATTACTGAAAATTGACGGTTTTAAAACCATGACTTTTCCAAACCACTGTATACCTTGAAAACAGTTAACGTCCCATGCCTATATGTGACATACACTACCGGTCAAAAGTTTGGGCTTAGTTTTTTTAATTTTTATTATAAATTTTATTTAAGAACTTAAATAAAATGATTCTGTTCATCAAGGCAGCATTTATTAAATGTAAAAAAATGGTAAAATACTTATTTATTGAATATTAATTTATTACCTATTGTATGTAGTTTCAAAGAAAATTATTACTTAAGTAATTATTGCTTTTATTACTATTACCATTAATAATAATAATATTAATAATAATAAAAATAATAATTAATATTAGACTGATTTCTGAACGATCATGTGACTCTGAAAACTGGAGTAATGAAGCTGAAAACTCATCTTTAAAATCACTGGCATAAAGGATTGAATTAAATTATAAACTACTTTTAAACAGTTATTTTATTATACATTTCACAATTTTACAATTTGTACCGTATTTTTGATGAAATAAATGCAGCCTTGGTGAGCAGGATAAGCTTATATTAAAACATTTAAAAATCACTGATCCCAAACTTTTGACTGGTAGTGTATATGGTATTGTTTTCTATTTTAAGTGCACTGTAGAATGACTCAGTTGTTTGTGTGCTAGCGACAATGAGCTCAATTTTACATGTAGCTTCTTCAGTATAAATACAATCACTATAAAATAGTTTTTCTCCCAGCGTTCCTTATCCCACAACTAGTACATTCAAAGAGGTTCTACAGTAAATTTTAGTTCAACTTGAAGATGGCACTTTACCAATATTCTAAAATAATTCTCCTCATGTCCAATTAAATGATTCCCAATCACGCAGGAGGCAATATATTACATGAGAATGAAAACTTTACATCAATCCAAAGTCCAAACATTTTCACATATTTTTGCTCACACTTTATTTAAGGTACAATTTATTAATTAATCTGTTATTAATAAACAATTAACTGACTTTAAGCTTAAATAAACTCCTAATTTGCTGCTTAATGATAGTAATTATGGTAGTATTGTTAGGTGGAAATTAGGTGGAATTCAGGATGTAGTAATTAATCAAAAAGTAATTGAAATCAACATTTGCGCTACTCGTCGTCGCGATGTGTAGTTACATTTTTTTTAGAGGTGTGCGGGTATTTCACCGCACAAAGGCTGTACCACACAATATGCATGTGCCCAACGCAGAACAGAGCGGGGTGACGTGACTCTACAAGCCCTAGGGAAAATCATACAAAAATTAATCTGGAAAAATTTGATCGATTATAGGTTATGCAGTCTTTATGATTGGTTTGATAGTGGTGACAAGTGTGGACGGCGCGGATTAGTTTCAGTTGTTCAATGTTGTTGTTCAATTAATAATCGTAGACCGTAGATAATGTGTTTACTTCAATTAATTTATAATCAAGTAATGCACCCTTCATTTAAAAAAAATGTCTCACTGGTAATATGTGAACATATTTACTGTACAAAACTTGTCAGTGAACTCTGAGGGCAAAAAATTAAATAAATAAAATAATCGTTCAATAATCGTAATTGAGTTAAAATGTTCAATTAATCAAGATTTTGATTTTAGGCCAAATCGTACAGCCCTAGGATGTAGAATAAGATAATGTGCAATATGTCCTTTATAAGTACAAATAATTTGCCAATAAGCACCTAGTTAATAGTGAGAATTGGCACTTAAACTAATTGATGGATCCAGTCTCTCTAAACCCCTCCATTTTGCACTGTAATTGGTTCGATCACCCAGTCTGTTGTGATTGGTGTACTGTTTGCAGTCTGGGTTTAAAACAAAACATCCACTACAATATATCCATTACTAATACTTTTTCCTGGGAGATTTTGCTGAACTTTTACAGGGTGTCCGCAGGGTCTTAAAAAGTAAAAAAAATGCTGAAACGTTGCGTTGTAGGTTTTAAATCTTTTTTTAAACATGTCTTAATTTTCATTTGTGTATGTATAGCTACTTAATCTGGCCATCACTACCATTCCACCACAGTAAAACTTATAACTTTTTTTATTTAAAAATTTTATTTTTTAACTCTATTTAGCATAATGTTTTAATTATTGTCCTTACAGTAACATTTGTTTAATAGTTCTCTGTGTATTTAATGCTAAGGACACTGACCTGGACAGATATTTGTCCATACATTTAGGTTATTATTGCTTAAAAAAAACAAAACAAAAAAAACAACATACATATATATATATAGACAGAGAGAGAGAGAGAGAGAGAGATTTTAAAGAAAGGTTATGTTAAAAACAAGTGTATGTATAAAAACTAGAGCTTGCTTGTTTTGAGACAAGCAAGAAAATATGTTAAGAAAATATGTTGCTAAGAAATAACAACTTTTTTAATAACATTTTTATTGTTAAATAATTAGTATTATTGTATTATTAAATCTATTAAATTATAATTATTTTGATTGGTGTATATACATTTAAAAAAATTCAATTTGGGCCATGAGAAAAATTCCTTAGCATTTAGCCCTGTATGATTAAAAAATGTCATGGTCTAAAAACACTGTTTTACATGGACAAGCAGCTCTGTTGCACACCACAGGAAAGGTATTATATGAATAATTGCAACAGGGGCACTTCAATATTTTGTTGGACTCATTGTGTCATTGTGAGATAAAGAAAAATTGTCATGATATCAGTAGTTTATCAGTGATTGTTACAAGGAAGGCAGATGTATTCAATTATTCTCTTTTTTGCATAAGGAACGGTTCAGGCTAGCCCACCCACCTCTCCATCAGTGTCTCAGGGATCAACGCCTGATGACAGTGACTCTGATCTGGCTTTCAGTGTCAACAGATCATCATCAGCATCTGAGTCCTCTCTCGGTGAGTCTCAACAAGCGCATTCATCAGCTCACTCTCAGTTCTGAACCACTGGAACAGGCAGAATGCTAATGAATGCCTCTCACAATATCAGATGAAATAATAATAATAGCTTAAAACCAAATTTATCTTCGTTTTTTTAACCAATGAATTGCACTATTGCATACAAAATTAACAAATGTAATTAACAGAGGACACTAATGGTGCATCAGAAATAGTATGCTTCCCTACTAGGGTTGGGTTGATAGAAGATGCCATCGGTCATTGCTGATGGCCGATAGACATCACGATGCTGAGCCAACATCGCAATCCTCCACCTCGCCCACGTCGCAGCAGCAATCCGCTTGTGAAAAACACACTTAGGCCCCATTTACACTAATACGTCTTAGTTTTAAAATGGCATTTTAGAACGAAAATGATCCACATCCAAAATGGTGTTTCATCAAGCATTTTTGAAAAGCTCTCAGTCCACACTATACCACTGAAAACACACATCACGTGACCATACACACACACACACACACACACACACACACACACAGAGAGAGACACACACACACAAACACAAACACTCTGTCATGCGCTCATGCTTTGAGCACAAAATCCCAGAGAGCATTGCACGTCGGACAATTAATCAAAGATGTACTGCTGGATCGCATCTCACTATAGTTGTTAAACGTGGTATTTAAATAATCTTGTCTCTATCTAATGACTCTTCGGTCTTTTGAATCTATCAGGTAACGTGTCGCAGCATCAGTACACTGCTTTAATCTTTCGCTTTCACACTTGTACTTAGTCATTTTAGCAAAAACCTCATATACTGTTGGTTGTGCACCTTTTTTACCAACCAAGTTTGTCGATGTCATTATAACGACACAGATCACTCTGCCTATTCATACCAGAGGCCCGTGGCAAAAAAAGTGATTGTTAGGTGGAATTTGTGTGTAACTTTATTTATTTATGATTTGGTTATGAGTTAAACAAAGAGCATGCGGGTCAGGTAGGTGAAACGGTAGGCTACAAATAATGAATTCCTTATGAATTAATTAATTATTCATAAATTGAAGCCATCGTCCATCTTGATATTTCACATTAGACATTATACGATGCCAATGTAGTCGACGTAGCCCAACCCTATTTTCTACTATATAGTATGTAAGCCAAGTAGTCTGTCTGAATTCATAGTTTTAAAAATTAGGCAAGAAATACACTGGATGAGTTTATAGTGCACATCCAAAGCAAATTCCGTTGATTTATTTATTTATTTTTTATTATTAATTATTTATTTAACCAGGCAAAAATAGTGTGACTTGGCCAAGGGTGACTTGGCCAAGAGGTCTTCAAAACACATTTTATAAATAATAATAAAAATAATAATATAGTTTAGTCTTTCAGACAATATGAATCAAGTATATTAAAGGGGTCATTCACAGTGTATTCTTAAAGCTTGGTTGTGTTTATAAGATACAAAGCAATGTGTGCTCATGCTTCACTTGTAGAAAATAACTTTATTTTGTCATATTTCTTACTTTAATCATATACAGCTACTCAGCTACCATGAAGCCTAAAAAAGGTACCTTTAGAATTATTGTTACACAGACTGCAGTTCGGATTTGTTAAAAGTTTCATGAGGTATCATTTGTATGGGATACAATACATTTTGTGTGCAGTTTTAAAATGAATAAGAGTGTGCGAGGTGTATAGAGCCAACCATGTCCAGAGTCATCCATGTAGCATCAAATATTCAAAGATATTCATACTACATTGAGCATACTTTTCTTAATGGCCGTGAAGTAACTTTACATTTAAATGTTGTACCTACTGAACACAAGTATTATGAGATTTCGAACACAGCTTAAAACCTTTTTGCCTTTATTTTCTCAGATTTATTATTATTATTATTTACTAGCATTTATGAGGCTATGTTGATTAACATGCATAATAAATCTATATTATTGTTATGAAAATAATTGAAATGACTTGAAGAAACTTATATATAAGTACATCTGATTAAACTACTTTACTGTTTAGTCATTTATATTCATTAATACATTTTTGCATAAGTCTAAATCCAGTGTTTTTTTGTTATTAATTTATGTTTAAATGTATATAAATCAAGTCTTTCTTGTTCTGTAGTTTGCACAGTTGAGTTGAATGCTATTCGTGGAAACAGATGACGAGTCATTGGTGTGCAAAACATAAACAGTATATAAAAATTTATTGAACGAGTTATTGGGAAAAATTCACAGTAATCACTGTTATTTCATCACCCATGATATGTAGCACCTGTATCACCTCAATGAAATTCTAAAGTACCATTACTGATAAAATTAGTTCCCCTATGATGACAATTCAAAGAACTACTCAACCTACTCAAGAAACTACCATAAAGAATCTCAGAGGAAACACATTTTTGTGTGTGTGTGTATATATTCATTTGTTACAATTAAAGCATTCTTCAAATTATTTGTTAACATCTGGGAAATGTCTTATACTTGTGTTTTACTTTCCGGTATTTGTTTTAATTGATCCAGCATCAACTTTTGCATGGTGAATATCTGCATGTGTGTGTGTGTGTGTGAAGAATGTGAATGAGTCAGAGTGAAAAACATTGAGCAGAGCTGTGTTGATTTGGTCATTTTCGACCAATTAGCTTTCTTACATTTACAATCACTCCCATTGGTTGGTGATCATTGTTTCGCCCGCAGTGAGCAGCGAAAATAAATAATAGCATAGTGGCCTACCTAAATATTAGTATTTTCTAAATGACAGAGGCAAGCATATATAATATTTTAAAACCACGTACCTGGATCAGGAAAGCAGGAAACAAAAGCAAGGCAAGTCATTTCAAGTCAGCCAGAAAACATGATGGAAGAGGTAACTGGGGGCTCTTCTTAAAGATTAGACAGAGTGAGTCATTTTTGCTTGGCACATAATAGTTAAGTGAATTGAATGTCAGTGGTGTTAGTAAACTAAATAGTGATGTTTCATACAATTTTTGTTTGTAGCTTCATGTTTGTTTGTTTTTTCATTTTATTTATTTATGGTTGACCCATAATGGTATACTGCACAAAATAATTAAAGACCGAGAATACTGAAATTGTGTGGCAGACGTTAGTGATAATTTGTTTGTTTACATTTAGCTCATATAAATAGTTATCTTAATAGTTACCTCAAATAAACCTTACCTTAAAAATGCTTACCTTAAAAAATTTGTAAATCCAATCAATCTTATTTTTTCACTGTTTTGTTTTGTGCTGTATATATGAAATTATATTATTCAAAATTTCTTTTAAATATTGTTTTCCAGTGACGGCTCCCAGCTCTCCACTCAGTCCACCAGTGTCCCCGTCTCTGTCCTCATCAGATGCTCCTCTGAGCAGCAAGAGCAGCGAGTGCACAGTGTGCTTCGATCAGGAGGTGGACACAGTGATCTATACCTGTGGACACATGTGTTTGTGTAATGACTGCGGACAGAGGCTCAAGAGGCAGATCAATGCGTGCTGTCCAATCTGTCGGAGACCCATCAAGGACGTCATAAAAACCTACAGACCGTGAAGAGACTACAACAGCTTCTATCAAAGGATTCAATGCAGAACTTGGTAGCTGTGGTATCTGGACTGAACTGTATGTAGCTTTTATCCAGTAGCATTAAGTTCTTGTCAATATTTCTCTCGCTTCATATTTTAAACGCAGATCATCTGAAGCCAAATGTAATTGATGACTAATGGGTTTATTTTACCCAAAAATGAAAATACTGTTATTAATTACTCACCTCATGTTGTTTCAATACACCGAGAACTTGGTTATCTTTGGAACACATTAAGATATTCTAGATGAAATCTGAGAGCTCTTTCATCCTCCATAGAAGTCCAGGAAATTAACCAAAAACATTGTCAAAACATTCCATGTGACTTTAGTAGTTTAACTGTAATCATATGAAGCTCCAAAAACACTTCGCGTAAAAAACCCCTCTAAAAATGACTTTGTTTACATGTCAGATCAGGGTGCATATTTACACTACCTGACAAAAGTCTTGTCGTGGATCCCAGTTGTAAGAGCAACACATAATTACTTGATTTCTAGTTGGTCATTTGGAAAAGTGGCAGAAGGTAGACTTTTCCAAAGACTCATCTGTTAAACTGCATCCCAATCATCTGATCTACTGCAGAAGACCTACTGGAACCCGCATGGACCCAAGATTCTCATAGAAATAAGTCAAGTTTGGTGAAGGAAAAATTATGGTTTGGGGTTACATTCAATATGGAGGCATGTAAGAGATCTGCAAATTGGATGGCAACATCAACAGCCTGAGGTATCAAGACATTTGTGCTGCCCATTACATTACAAACCACAGGAGAGGGCAAATTCTTCAGCAGGATAGCGCTTCTTCTCATACTTCAGCCTCCACATCAAAGTTCCTGAAAGCAAAAAATGTCAAGGTGCTCCAGGATTGGCCAGCCCAGTCATCACACATGATCATTATTAAGCATGTTTGATGTAAAATGGAGGAGGCATTAAAGATGAATCCAAAGAATCTTGATGAACTCTGGGAGTCCTGCTAGAATGCTTTGGGGCCGATAACACCGAACGCTCTTTATGCGTTAAGAGGAGAGACTAGTAGTTGCTGTTTTGAGTTATCTGGAGCAGTATGACTCACAAATCTTGAGAATCACAATATTATTAATTATTAAAAATTATATTAATTTTAACAGCAACACTTTCGCACATTACCCAGCTGGTTCAGTCGTTGCCTAGCGACATAAAAAGTGCACCGCACTTTTTTTTTCTTGTACATTAAGGTGCGTTTGGTGCGATTGCCCCTTTCTTTGTTGTTCCAGATGACTTTATTAATAAGTTATTTGAGTCATTGCAGAGATGTATGGATGCAGTCATCCCAGCTCATGGGAGTCATACACAATATTAATTCTTTTTCTACTGCACCATGACTTTATATTCTGTACTGTACATTATTTCTGTTAAGTGACGTTTGTGTAAGCAAAGTCAGACCTTACTATCCTAGTAAGTAGTATCCTGCACCATAGTAAACATACACCTGAAATAGAAAACATTGTCAAACAAAGTATTTTTTTAAACTTCTCTGGGCTATTGCTGTTTATGGAGGGCGAGAGAGCTCCAGGATTTCATCTAAAATATCTTAATTTGTGTTCCAAAAATGAACAAACATCTCTGGGGTTTTGGAATAACATGAGGGTGAGTAATTAAAAGCAGAATTTTTACTTTTGACTGAACTAACTTCAATATGGATTATGAGGTTAATCTCAATTTAGTGCCTTTAACTTTGTTGTTGTTCCTAAAGCAGGACCTATTGAATTCAACAATCATATCTAAGATGTATGGAATAATTCTGAGGGACATTGAGGTAAAATTGAGAGAATGATTTATTTTGCAAATGAATAATACACAGGGCTACAAATGTGATTTTATATGTTATTTTAAAGAGATGAAATTATTGTTTAATATTCTGATTGCTGTGTTAAAGTGAAGAAGGATTTGCTTTGTAATATTTGAAGGGTTTGGAGATTTGTTGCACTTATAACTATAGAGGTAAACTCGACACTAAAACGCATCTGTTGCTCGGACTGAATCGATTTCAGATGTGCACCAAGAGGACTGCGTTTTAAGTAAGAGCAAAAGTTATTTGTTTGTATAATGGAGTGATGTGGCGTTGTATTGTATTTAATGTCAGATTTTTTCCCTCTGTCATTTTATCCTTAACTTTGACTTTTTGCCCAGCAAACTGTATAAAATGAAACCATAAACTACCGGTTTATTCTTTAAAGTATTCATTGTTGTTTTTTAGTTTTTTTTTCTAAAATGTAAAGGAAATAAAGGCTAGAAAAACAAGAATACTGTTGCAATTCCTTTTAAAATTCAGATGCTGCAGTGAGCTATATGCACAGCTTGTGTTTTTTAGCCAATGATGAACTTTCAGTAAGAGCTTTATGTGACTATTTTTAATTTCATAAGATTCCTTTTACAGCATCAATGTTGTAATTAAAATACATTCAGTTAAATAGACTTAAGTATTCATTTGGTTGTTAAAGCATTAAAAAGACAAAAGACCATTTAAATGCAGGCGCCGTCATTAGCCACAGGCTAGTGCAGAAATTGCATTGAAAATACTGGGGTAAAATTAAATTCATTATTTTAAAGACATGGCGTGTAAAAATATAATTTAATGCAATACTTCTTGTATGGTCTGATACCCACTTTATATGGTATCTCAGCCAGGCAGTGAAGATGTTTGCTGTTTTTTAAATAAATCTGATCTTAAATGCGGTGATTTTGTATGGGATGACAATTCATCGGAAGCCCTGGGACTGGCTGACTGAAATTTTTGTCTGTGTGCAAATACCCCATTAAATGCATAGTTGCTGCTGAATGATCCAATCAGCATCACCACTGATTTTTCATCCTTTATACTTCTAGTAATGCTGAAGTAAATGGCAGTGCTGAAAATGTAAAACTACATAATGTAATGAATCTTTTAATACAGTTAATTAATCATCAAAAGTCTTTTGCCATAGGTAAAATATGGCTAAATCCCAACGACCACACAGAATGTAGATGATGAAATATATACAGACAAAATTATTATATATATTATAAGTAATGTTTAACAGTGCAAGGACATTTTTTGCATTATTTTAGTGGACAGTACTGTTGCCTCACAGCAAGAAGGTCGCTGGTTCGAGCCTCGGCTATGTCAGTTGGCATTTCAGTGTGGAGTTTGCATGCTCTCTTCGTGTTTGCGTGGGTTTTCTATAGGTGAATTGGGTAGGCTAAATTGTTCATAGTGTATGTGTGTGAATGAGAGTGTTTAGGTGTATCCCAGGTTGCAGCTGGAAGGGCATCCGCTGCATAAATCATATGCTAAATAAGTTGGTGGTTCGCTCTGCTGTGACGACCCCTGATTAATAAAAGTACTAAGCCGAAAACATATGAATGAATAAATAAAAATACATCGTTTTTATTTAAAAATATTAAAACTGTAAAGTCAACATTATACCTATCTTTAAGGGTTTTTTCCTCTATTAGCTACAGAACAAACCACTGTTGTCCAATGACTTGCCTTGTAACCTTACCTTATTGTAAATCTTATTCTTTCATTAATAATATTTTTCGGCTTAGTCCCTTTATTAATCTGGGGTCGCCACAGCGGAACGAACTGCCAACTTATCCAGCACATGTTTTACGCAGCGGATGCCCTTTCAGCCGCAACCCATTACTGGGAAACATCCATACACACTCATTTACACACATACAGTACACTACGGACAATTTAGCTTACCCAATTCACCTATACCACATGTCTTTGGACTTGTGAGGGAATCCAGAGCTCCCAGGGAAAACCCACACAAACACGGGGAGAACATGTAAACTCAACACAAAAATGTCAACTGACCCATTTGGGGCTCGAACCAGCGACCTTCTTGCTGTGGGGCGATTGTGCTATCCACTGTGCCACCCCTAATGTATTTTGTGTGTATATAATGTATATATTGCTACCCACTGCGCCACCGTGGTACCCTAACTTAACTTAAAGAGCCCCTATTACACAATAAAAAGGGTCATATTTCGGTTTTATGGGTCTCTAACAACATACTGATATGCATGCAAGGTCAAAAAACACGTTCATGGTCTTATAATATGCATTTATTTTTATCTAATTATCCCAGCGACTCCCATATGAATTGGTCAGCGATTCATTTGTTCCCAAACCCCTGCTTAGCGCGAAGCTAATTTGCGCTGATTGGACCGATGACAGCCTGTTGCCATTGGTCGACAGCGTTCAGCACGAGACAGTAAAATGGCCAGCATGGTTTATTAAGCCTGCGGCCGTGGGTCGCCAACATTGGTATAGGATCCGATCGCAGGAGATGCTCGAAACACGCTTCAAAGTAAACTTACTAACACCACAGTAAACAGTACCCGGTTCTCAACAGTGTTATTCAGACATCTCAGTGCCGAAAGCTGTGCAGTTAAACACTAGCATATGTATGACATTCAGTTTTAATCCACACAGCAGCAAAAGCTAAACTATTCTGAACCTTGACCGCTGCCATGAACGGTGGTCATAGCAACGACAAATGGCAGTGGAACGAGCTCACGAAAGCATTTAAATCTGTAAACAAAGCAGCACGCGTCGCGTTTACAACGTTGCATTAGACGCGATATGAGAATATAAAGAGTTAACCTGATACAGTACACGCGGTTACTAGTAACAAAACATGTAGATCATTTCTATTTGCAATCATTGCTGTGGCACCTCGTCCGTGAACTGCTATATGTTTTAAGGGCTTACCTGTACTCTGCTTTTCTAAACGATCACATCCCCAGCCGGGAGGTTGTAGCATCCTTGTAGCAGGTTTGAATTTTGCCAGGTCTGCGCGCGCAACCATTATGTTTCGTAACGACGTCACACCGAAACGGCTGAAGATTCGTCATCAAGAAGATTCATTTAAACCACTATGAGTCGACTCTTTTATAGATGAATCAATAGTTTTAAAAACTGTCCTTAAGCTTTAGCTGGATATTTCACTTCACTAAGAGCTGTGTTACACACTACATGGAAGGTCATTTTCAAAAACCCATAATAGGGGCTCTTTAAACTAAATAATAATCACTACTGAGAGTCCAAACACTGAGGACCAAATCCATTGATGCGCAGCTCTACAGATCCCGAACCATGCAAGCCAGTGGCGACAGCGGTGAGGAAAAAGCTTCACCAATTGGCGTAAGTGAAGAATAAAAACCTTGAGAGAAACCAGGCTCAATTGGGCACGACCATTTCCCATATGGCCAAACGTCTTGTGCAGAGCTGCAGTCTAGGTGCCGGAGGCTGGAGAATGCTGGACCTCAGCGAAGACTCGTCTGTCCTTGGAGCGTCACAAGAATCAGTCTCATGCTCTCGACTCTTCCATGACCACCACAGCAGCTGCTGAGGATATGGCCTGGACCAGGATTATGAGAACCTTGGGATCAACTCGTCGCTGGTCTTGGATCGAATCAGTGGAATCACTGCACGAGGCACACTCATGTATCATACCGCTAAGTGATGCTTTGCTAAAAAGATAGGTCTTTAATCTAGTTTTGAATTGTGTGTGTGTGTCTGAGCCTCAGACACTATCAGGAAGGCTAATCCAAAGTTTAGGAGCCATAAATGAAAAGGCTCGACCTCCTTTACTCGACTTTGCTATTTTAGGTACTACCAGAAGCCCTGAGTTTTGAGATCTTAAAGAGCGGGTTGGATTGTAGCGAGACAGGTGGTTGGTTAGATAAACCGGAGCTAGATTATTTAAAGCTTTATAGGAAAGAAGTAATACTTTAAAATCAATACGATACTTAACAGGCAGCCAGTGTAAGGAGGATAAAATTGGGGTGATATGATTACATTTTCTAGACCTAATAAGAACTCTGGCAGCTGCATTTTGTACTAGCTGAAGTCTGTTAAAAGAGTATGCTGGGCAGCCAGCAAACAGAGCATTACAGTAATCCAGCCTAGAAGTCATAAAAGCATGGACTAGCTTTTCTGCATCTGATATGGATAGCATACTTCATAACTTAGTAATATTTCTCACATGAAAGAAGGCAGTTTTTGTGACATGGGATGTATGATTTTCAAAAGTTAAATTGCTGTCTAATATGACACCCAGATCTTTTATAGTAGAGTTAGTGCTAACTTTGTATTCCTCTAATTCCAGGTCGAGTTGTGAGAGCTGCTGTGTACAGGATTTAGGCCCAATAAGGCCCATCTTTAATACACTCAGTTAGCCTAGACAGTTCAGACGTCTCAGTTTAATTCATTCAATTCAGGTTGGGTTTGGTTGAACTGATGAGAGTGGGGAATAATACCCATAATGTGTAGTATTGTAATATGTTCTGCAGCAATACAATATAGATTCACAGTAGCCCTTATTAATGTATTGCCAATATTTTAGTTTACTTAGTTGAATGAAAAAATATTTTTGTTTACAGTCCACTAGATGTTGGTGTTGAAATAGAGTATTTTCTGGTGAGCAGGCTTCATTGCAGAAAGGTGCATGCAACATTTAAGGTTTCATTCAAGTGTTGGTCAATTTGTCTGCTTAATCACATTTTGCACTGCAGTAATAAAACTGAAGTGAGAGAAACAGAAATAAACATAAATTTGTTTAGTTAAAACAGATGTTGCCAAATCTTTCATTAGGGGATATAATTTGAAGATAATACATTGCAATATATTTAAATCACAAAATTATGATATCATAACTGCTATCAGTTTTGTGCCCTGTTAAATAATATTTGAGCTAGTGCTAGTAATACTAATAAAGCAGATCTCCTGGTCCCCCAAAAGCACTTGGCCCCTTAGAATAACGTCCCGCCGCTTAGCAGTATTCCAAATGGTGATAATATAATATTATGAGGACTCTGGTAATTCCCACCCCTGGTGTTCACTGTACATGAAGGATTTTCAGTCCAATTGAGATGTCAAAAGCATTGCTAAGAATTTTTGGTTGTAGCCCATGCCAGAGTAAAATATAAATATAAAGACACCTGTGCACCCCACAATCAGTCAAAAGTCTAAGTAGCAACATGGCCAAAACCAAAGAGCTGTCAAAAGACACAAGAGATGAAATTGTAGACTTTCATAAAGCTGAAACTGCTACGGGGCAATTGCCAAGAAAGAGCAACTGTTGGAGCAATTGTCAGAAAATGGAAGAGGCTAATGATGACTGTCAATGTCCTTCAGACTGGGGCCCCACGGAAGATCTCTTCTCGTGGGGTATTAATGATGCCAAGAATGGTCTAGAATCAGTCCAGAATTATGCAGGAGGAGCTGATCAATGCCATGAAGAGAGCTAGGACCACCGTTTTTAAGAGTACTATCAGTAATACAGTAAGATGTCATGTTTTAAAACCATGCATCGCACGGAAGGTTCCCCTGTATAAGTTAGCCCATGTCAAGACCCATCTGAAATTTGCCAGGGACCATCTGGATGGTCCAGAGTATTCATGGGAGAAAGTCCTGTGGTCAGATGAAACCAAAGTAAAACTTTTTGGTCTTAACTCTATTCACCGAATTTGGAGGAAGAAGAATGATGTGTACCATCCCAATAATACCATATCTACAGTGAAGCATGGGGCTGGAAGCATCATGCTCTGGGGTGGTTTTCTGCACAGGGGACAGAATGACTGCACTGTATTAAGGAGAGGATGAACGTGGCCATGTATTGTGAGATATTGGGCAAAAACCTCCTTTCCTCAGTCAGAGCATTAAAGATGGGTCGTGGCTGGGTCTTTCAACATGACAATGACCCAAAGCACACAGCCAGGAAAACCAAGGAGTGGCTTCGTAAGAAGCATAACAAGGTTTTGGAGTGGTCTAGCCAGTCTCCAGATCTAAATCCAATAAAAAATCTTTAGAGGGAGCTGAAACTCCATGTTGCTCAGCGACAGCCCTGAAACCTGACAGATCTAGTGAAGATCAGTGGGCAAAATCCTTCCTTTAGTGTGTGCAAACCTGGTGAAGAACTACAGGAACCCTTTGACCTCTGTAATTGTTAACAAAGGCTTCTGTACAAAATATTTAAAATGCTTGACTCAAGTGATCAAATACTTATTTGATACTGTAATTTACAATTAAATTGTTAAAAAATATATATAATGTGATTTCCTGATTTTTTTTAGAGTCTGTCTCTCACAGTTGAATTGCAATTATGCAAAAAATTCCAGACCCCTCCATGATTTCTAAGTAGGAGATTTTGAAAAATCAGAGTGTGATTAAATACTTATTTCCCCCCACTGTATATGTGTATATATATATATCTATATATATATATATATATATAAAGCTTAAACTTTGTGCAACAGGCTTCAAAACTTTAAGTTTGAAAACCTATAGGACCATACCCTGATTATGTTGCCCATTACAGATCAATAAGTGTTTCTGAGCCACAAATACTCATTGACCTATTTTGATTATTTTGAAATAAGACCAAAATGGATTGCAGCTCTAATCAAACACAGCTGAATAAGCTATTCAGGAGATACAATAAGTTTAATTAGGCAATATCTTCAACACTGGGATTAAGCTTACTAATAAACAGAAAGTGGGTTTTGGGACTCAGTGATAAAATTATTATTATTTTTTTAATTTTGACAAAGGATCTTACAGATATATCTTATATATACACCATTATACAGAATTAAAATCATAACACAAAACAAATCAAAAACTGCAGTTTTGACACTGTTTTGGAACTTAAAGGTATAGTTCAATTCAACCCAAATGGAAAATTCTATCATGATTTGCTCACAATGTACTTGTTTCAAAGGTTTATCAATGTTTTATTTTTCTGTTGAATACAAAAGATGTTTTGAAGAAAGCTGGAAATCTGTAACCGTTCACTTCCAGTGTTTGTTTTCTTAACAAGTAAATCAGTAAATCAGAATAGCATTGCTTTTCTAAGTTGCACACACCACAAGCAAAGCAACAAATTAATATTAATTTTAAAATTAATTCATGATTTTTTATTTATATATTTATTTTTTTATGGATTACTGATCAGTTTATTTTGGAATTAAATTAGAAATAAATGCTTATTCATCCCATTATTATCCTCTAGGAACACTATTTTAGCCAACTGATATATGTTGTTGTTTTTTAAGCAGAGCAGCACATATAGATCAGCTCAACGGTCAGATGATGAACAAAACAGAAGGCTTTTATTTGATCTACGTAAGCAGAACTCCTCTCTGAAGATCTGAGAGGCTCAGTCCTGAGTAAACAGATTCATCTGTCACAGCAGCGCCACACTCTCTCTGCTCTAAAAAAAATAGCTCTTCTCTCTTCTCCAATGCTGAATGTCTGAGGTGTATGTAGTGCTTTCTGCTGACTCCTGAACAACAACAAAAAAATCTAAGCTGACTACACAGATTTGTTCATTAAAATCATCAAAATCTTTTAAAATAATCATAATATTAATAATTAAATTGTTCAGGGGCTAGTATAGGCTATGCAGTTTGTACAATACAAAATATTTATGCATTTGAAGTCCACGCAAATATAGCTGTTTGTGTGTGTGTGTGTAATAATGACTTAAATAATATTTTTTTTCCGACACAATTGTGTAATCGTTGTCGCTCTCTGCTGGTAACATAGATGCACTAAAATACTTGTTCAGCCCTTTCGAGGTCAAAACAATGCAGCTGTTCCTAAATTTATACTGAGGTTAATACAATATCTATATATTACTTAATCACTAGCATGGACAATAATAAAAATAACAATTATTTTTGTAACTATGCACATACTACAGCCTGATTTGCGTTATTTATTAATTATATTAATAGTAACAAAAACAAACCAGTCAACACATAAATGTTGACATTATTATTATTATTATTATTATTATTATTATTATTATTATATTATTATTATTTAGAGGTTTCAGTATAAATGCATTTCAAGATCCTTAAGACAATGTCCTTACCCAACTAGTTGCATTGTATTGTATGCATTGTAGAGCTAACTTTATTTTTATAAAAATAATATTAAATAATTATAAAAAATGTGTTTGTGTCAACTTTTGGAAATTGAGAGTTATGTATTATCTGAAAGCTGAATAAATAAGCTTTTAGTATACTTTGTTAGGGTATAATATGTGGCCCAGATACTATTTAAACATGTAAAATCTGAGGATTCAAAAAATTCAGCATGGGGGGAATTTACTTGCTTACTGACCGCATAATAATGTGTAGACTATATTGTGTAAATCTATTTGTATTCCTGACCGAATAATGTGTAGTCAATATTGTGTATATCTAATTGTGTGTGTGTGTGTGTGTGTGTGTGTGTGTGTGTGTGTGTGTGTGTGT